>JAMKCH010021743.1:0-28779 GCA_023653785.1 Ophioderma brevispina | reverse complement strand
TAAATCCTGAAACCCACCACAAGCATACCAAAGACTTGTGGATACGCAAAGAAGACCCCTCGACGTTGTGAACATCTAAGTCCTGAAACTTTGCAATACTTGTATCAAATTCCACTATGCCTCTGTCAGTCTCTCACACAGGGTTATCAATTTGTTTTTTTCAGTCTCAGATCGGGTACCCATGGTAGGACTGTGTTAGAGTTATCATTTTGGTGTTCATATCAGATCAAACTGGGGAACCCAAAGACATTTCAGACATTTCAGAAAAATGTGTATTTTTTTTAGATATTTTATATATATATTTTTATATTTAGAATGCATTACCCCTGTATTCTCACATATAAAGTGACTAGGCACTAAAGTCTTATGTAAAAATAGATGAAATTTAGTAATCCCGATACATGCAAGACAGAATATCCAAGCAATGCTTACCTCTGATATGATGAGACAACAATTTCAAACTTTTGCTTTTCTTCCCTCCTTGTGTGTTCAATAATTCTTAAAACGTTCTTCGGTCACATCAATTTGGGGAAAATTTCTATCCTCGGAAAATCCCCTTGTGTACCTTTTGAATGTATTTGTTTACCTTTGGTTTTATGTTTGCCGATAATGAAGAATTGGAAAGGAGAGCACATGTAACAACAATCAGGCTTTTAACAATACCAAATATACAATACTATTGAGTTAAATTTTTTGTCTAGCAACCTGTTGCAAGACTATTCACATCAGTATTTGTTTAACAGAATAACTATGACATATTGTCGCCTTGGCCAGAGGGGGTTAGGACATACCATCCTAACACAACTTGAAATTCAAATTGGCTCAACATCCGGCGTAAGCAAGTGCTAGTCTTTTTCAAAGACTTACCGGTATGAGGGCGCACTTACACATAAATCCTGATTGTTCCGGACATACTTGACTAAAGGCTAAGTCTTGTCATAAATATTTAATCTAATGAACATTTTGGGGAATTTGAATTGTTTTGCAGTGGGTTAATCAACTAACCCCAACAGATTTTGAAATCACTAACTTCTTCCAATATGATCATGATATTACTAAGATTTATTGAACATAGATTTAAATGGATAAGCAGATGCGATTTACTGATCCGAAACATTGAAAAATCCCTGTGAATATCCCATCAGATTTAAAAGCGACTACTGTGGCAGCCATGACCTTACGTTTTTAACCTCAACCACAAACATTGACTTAGATCTGTACTGGGTGTAACACATCACTGTATTAGTTAGGGGTTGGGCTATAAATGAATTTTCAGATAATTTGTCGTCACCTTTTGACGTAGCTTGATCCCCTGAGCATTTTGACACAAATTTTGACAAATCGGGGCCAAAAATTAGAAGGTGCCGCCCAAAAACGCCATTTAAGGAGGGTGTGGGTCTGAAAATGATAATTTGTCATTACTGGAATTATGTGCCATATTTAAGGCATGTTCGGGTAATTTTTATGTTTTTTGAGGTCAAGGAATCCATTTTGAATGTAATTCCGTCAGGTTTTGATTTTCGTTTTCATAAAGTTAGCCATTACGTAAAATTAAAGCCATGAGGGGGCGCTTTGCCGCGGCCACAGCCTAACCTACTTACTGATTTTTGATATTTTCTATGTATAATTGACGACAGCCGCATTAAAGTTAATAAATTCCCACAAATTTTCATCACATAGCTCGTTTTTGTTTGGTCACGGTGCCAATTTTAATAATTTGGCAATGTCTCTATTGATAAATATAGGGTGCAATAGTTCGTTGACCTACACAAACCTAATGGCACAAATTGTGTATGATGCATTCCAATTAACTGCTGCCACATGAAACCTTTTTAGTTTAAAGCGCTCAATTTTTGCAGTAAGTACTATCAATTATTACCTTTAAGACAAGTTTTCAATGATTGCAATCGAAAGCACGCCTACCTTTTAATGGCAAAGCGTCCCCCCTCATAGCTGAATTTTTGACCAAAATCGCCATTTTTACAAATGCGGTAGATCTTACAAAATTGCTGACACATTTACAAAATTGATTCTTTGACCTCAACTACATATGTTTAGGACACCCAAACAAACCATGGCTAAATGTCATATATAACTACAGTAATTGACAAATTTTATCCACTTCAATACCCCCTCAAGAATACCCTCCCCCCTCCCTTAAATTGCGTTTTTGGGGCGGCACCTTCTCATTTTTGGACCGTTTTTGGACAAATTTGGTGTCAAAATGCTCATTGGAATAAAGGCTGCAAATCCATACGAGTTAGGACAAAATTGATCTAAAATACATCATTTTTCTCCCCCTGTATAGCCCACCTCTAGTTGTGTAGATTTTGAGATGTCATCGCTGTTTGTCATTGCCAGGCGACGGTATGAAAAATGTCCTCATTTTTTCACTATTGATGTTTTTGGTCCTACATTAAAGTAGTTATGGGCCATTCTTCGGGATGTCACACACGTGACCAAACTTTATTTGCCTCCCATAACAAAACAACCAACCTAGCGAAAGTGGAAACATTATTCTTGGTTAGGTTTGGACAAAATCTAACCAAAAATAATGTTTCCACTTTTGCAAGATCAGGGGTTCTCAATAGGCGGCCCGCGGGCCAAATCCGGCCCGCCAACCACTGATTTTTGGCCCTCGACTTGTTATCAAATATAAAGGAAACATAAGAAATTCAGGGGTATTTGGCCCTCACGTGGGGAACTTTCAAACATGTTTGGCATTCTCTGGCCCTTCAGCTAATATAATTGAGAACCCCTGTGCTAGATTATTTGTTTTGTCATGGGAGGCAAATAAAGTTTGGTCACGTGTGTGACATCCCGAAGAATGGCCCTTATATGGAATTGTACATATACTTCTCTTTGATTTATAAGCTAAAAAAGTACATTTCCAATTTTTTTCTGCTTGTATTATCGCTGCTCATCCTTTAAAAGGTGATTTTGAAATATCACTGAGATAGAGACTGCTGTAGAAAATGCACGTAAGAGTTTCTTAATTGCAAATTCCAAATGCCCAAATCAAGCAGATTGTGTCCTACCCCCCTGGCCTTGGCTACTCAAAAAAGATTGGCTTGCCCATTGAATACAGCACACTATTGTATAGACCTAACTATTTACTATCCTTTATTCTCTACAGGGTATACCTGTCCTACCTACAAAAAAAAACCACATTCATTGCACAAAGTTTAACTTTGGAAAATTACATATACATTGCAGACACTTTAAAGGTGCAACAAGAGATTTTGGGGCATCCAGATATTGTGTCATAATAGTAACTTCATATAGATCAAACACTCAATACATTTCTTACCTTGTGTTTGGCTACAGAAATGTCTTAAAAGAGAGAAAACGGGTTGTTTTGATTTGCTTATATTTCAATGTAAAACATGGGCTGAATTTTGTATTTGCTCCTATACAAAATTAAGAAATTTCACATTTTTTAAACCAAAGAAACATTTCTCAGCTTAATCCTTTCTGATGGGTATCTATTTGATGGAAAGCTTTACATCAGGGCAAAAATCAGTACTTTCGATTTTTTGAGGGACATCTGATATGTGAAATCTCTTGTTGCACCTTTAAAAGGGATGTCCCTTCTCCAGCTAATCTCAAAATCAATGGGACCCTGCTTGAATTATATTGTGAGTCAGTCCTTGGTATCTAGATTCAAAATGATCTTAAATGGGATAGAAAACATCATGCATTCAAACAAAAAAGCTAATCGTAAGCTTACATGTTGCGCATGTTAAAAAAGTTTGGTTTTAATAATCAAGAGGCTCATCACTGTGTATAAAGGGTGCACATTAGACCACCATTTGGAATATTGTGAATCAATATGACATCATCCTTAACTGCTGGCCAGTCCAATACTCTTGAGCAGCTGCAAAACCAAAAAAGAGCATGCCGGATAGTCCTGGGCAGAAATAGGATTTAGCTATTATTCTGATTGCACTGAGTGGTTGTGATGGACTCTCTCCCTGACAGGAGGGGGAGCATGTATAACGGTTATAGCACTGAGGTTTTTATTTGTGTAGCAATTTATGCAACAGCTCTTGCTTTGATCATATTGATAGTGCAAACATATGGGGACAAAAATTGTTACACATCTTAAAATTGCATAGCAACTGGCAGAAAAATGTGTAGCAAACGGCTATGCTAAACAAGATAATGCGAGCCTGGCGCCATGCATGTACCCATTGTGAAACATTGGCAATGCGTAATCCTATACAGTATGGATCCTGCATGATCATCTCCCGTGCTGAATTACATTGAATTTCTATACACACGCTCAGGTTTAGTGGCACCATAGACTACCATTCTGTGCTATGTTTACTTGTAATATTATTGACGGATGGATATGATTTAGGTACCAGATTATAAAAAAAGTAAAACACATCTTAATCAATTTGGCACTGCCGTTACATGACGACACCAGCATAATGGAAAGTGATAGATGTGATCGATCTCGGGACGTGGCTGTTTGTTCCCGCGAGATTTGAAAAATGCTATTTGTCATTGCAAAATATATGGAGGGGTAACAATACCAAAAAAAATATGTTTTTGTTATTTCTTATTTATGCATCCAAAACGATTGATTTTTGTTTTTAAGTTACTTATCCCAATTGATTGTCCCTTTACAGAAAACAATAAGGCAACTGGAGTTAAACTTATTGAAGTTATTCCCAAGTGGATAATAATAATTAAATATTGCTATAATGCATTGTTTAATGGGTAGACTGACAGACAGGATGACAGTACCAAAGACCTAAATATGTTTGTTTGCCTGAACGGTGGAAAAATATTAAGGTCAGTCATCAGAATTTGTTTAGATGAACTTCACAATGTTAATCTAATAGTCATACAACATGCTGTATTATAAATTATTGTTCTCTTCAGTGAATAGCAAAGATCTTTTATTTACTTGTTATAGTTGTTTGTTATCTTTGTTTGTGGGGGAGGTTTTTTTGTCTTTCTGTTGGTTAAATTTTGTGGATGTGAAAATATGAGGGGTCGGTCAGCGAATTTTTTGGTTTATTTTGTGCTACTTTCCATAAAATTTTTGAATCGGTAGGATTTTTTAGGGTCAGTGGGTTAGACAAAACAAACTGTTATTTTGGGTCTCCCATGAGGTTGACTCCGAACGCTCCACTTGAAACAAATGGAGTCATACATGATGTTGCATTTGTCTCAATAACTGAAAAAGGATAATCTTAGGTGGGCATATGGGCAACAAGAGACTTCATTTAATAAGAAATGTATGTACAAATAAACTACCTTAATGTCCATTAACAACATGAAAAAAGGCACCAAAATGATCAAAAGGTTTAATGTTTACAAATTCACCAAGAATTAAAGGAGAATTTTTGTTAATTAGCTACATATATAGAAGACATCAGTGGCTTAGCTGATAGGGTAACAAGGTCAAAGTCCCCTTAAAGGAGATAAAATTGGAAAAGTTTGATGCAAACAATCATTGCAAATCAGCATTTTACCGTACTACTATACAGTCCTAATGGGACGTTTTAATCTTCAGAACCACAAGATACATATGCCACTGAAAAATAATTAGTATTTCATAGCTCTTGCATGTGTATACATAAAGAACATTAAAAAATTTCACACATGAACAGAAACATTTTGACAAACAATTTTTAAAGGGATAAGCAGCGATTTTGCAAACATTAAAAAAATCAATTGTGGTATTTTTTTTGTTCCTGGCACATGACGTTTGCTAACAGATATAAACCTGCAAGTGGTTGCTTTGAATCACATGAATGAATTAAAGATTAAGGCAGTACTTTTTATCCGATTCTGTTAATTTCTATACAATATGCGTATCCCCAAAATTCTGATTTGCGATCAAAAAAAAAAGCCTTTCATGTGAATATCCCAGATTATTAAGCAGAATATTGTGTTTTTTTTAGCACCATGACTATACAGTTTGACCTCAAACACAAATATTATTGATCTTTGTTTATATGTATGGTGTATGAAACCACAATTAGCTGTTTTTGTAGATTAAGATGTCATGCGGTATGTCTATATTTGAGGAGACCGTATGACAACTTTTCCTCAAATACTTCATTTTTTTTTGCACTAGGTTTTGTTCTTACAATACAAAGTAGTTTTATATGGAATTGTACATAATTATTTTTAATTATTAAGCTACATGCATTTTCCACATGGTTTTTATTCTTTGAATTATCATGCTTATCCATTTTAAGGCAGAACTTCCCTTTCTTCAAATAATCTATAAGAACAAAACTAGAGTAAGCAATTGTGGGGGTCCTGGGGTTTGGGGAAGCTATTGGTAGTGCCTTTCCTGAGTTTTGACGAACAGGTTCTCTAGGAACTGAATTTTATTCACAATTTGTTCCCTGTACCCTTGTGTTGACCTGCTCATAAACTTTTCTAACAAGAGTCAGTTTTTCCTCAGTAACAAAATAAAATGCCAACTGTAGCTCAACAAAACTACACTTCTTTGAAAACACTATCTTCAAATTAAAACTAAATAGTGAACACAGAGTACAAAGAAAAAACAGATTTTCACAAAATATTCTTATAATCCTGCATTTTCTAGTTTTAAAGCCAATATGGCAAATTTTTGCAAGAGCGCCCCAATTTTCAAAATTTGATTTTTTGCACAGTTACGTTGGTGGTAATTGTATAGGAAACTATACCTGCGAACGAGAGAATGCTAAAAAATATGTGTATTTATCATTAAACTACGTGATCTTAGTAATTAGAATTGGGATCCCAGATTGGGACTTACCGGCAGAGAGCTGGAAATGCTACATTGATACATCAGTCCATGACGAAATAGTGCCACCTCGAGAAAATAACCTCTAACTGACTTGCCTGAACCAATTTACAACAACTAATGGATGAGAGTAGACACGTACATGGCACTATTTCCCGGCGAATTCACATTGGACGGGGGTTCAAGCAGCCGTTGAAGTATTATAGGGGATTCCCGATAATACTTATAATTACAATAATTTCCTTAATTTGTGACACACAAATTTTGAAGTATTTCGACGAAGAGATATAGTTACTAGCCAGTTACCCATGAAACCCGACGTAAAAATCTCACAATTTGGAAAAATTGGGGGACACTCTTCAAAAAAACTGTGCTAAATTGCTTAACCAAGGCTAGTTGTTTTTTGGTGAATGTAGTTGTTGTAGCTTAATTTTATACCGGCAGCTATTGTAGATGTGTTGAGCAGTTTTGAGTGACGTTCTCACTTTTCACTGAAATGTGAGTTTCTACCCCAATTTGTACTGTAATGTGCATTCTATTAATAGCAAAAACAAATTTGTGCAGAAAAGAATAGTATAATTAGAACTGATTGATACAAGTTTAATTTATCAAATAAAACTTATATTTGGTATGTATACTGTACATATTTATTTTTATCTTACATTTGATTCTAATTGGGCAATTTCGATATACCATGTTATACCTGAACATATCAGTCTAACTAAAAACAAATGCGTTTTTATTCTCTCAACAAAATTTTCTTCTGTCTTAGATTATAATTATTATTTTATTTTTAATAAATTTTATCAGTAAATTTATTATAAAATTCAGTCCCATTTGCAATTCCATTGGTACATTTCTTACATTTACGTGTTGCATGGGCAGTAAGTACAATGTAAAATTTGAAGGGGGTACAATCACAAATATACTGTAAGCTAGTTAAAATTGGTAAGATCCCCCATGGGGGGCAGAGCCCTAATTAATGCAACAGTACTGTGTTTACATCATTTTGGCAAAAACCTTGGCTTGAGTATCCAAAACCTCCTTGGCTGAACACACCCAATGGCAATCCCTAGGGACCCTTCGAATACAAGGGGTGGGAGCACATCTTGGGGCCGCGGAGGGCCACAGTCTGTTTGACCCCGTGCAAATAGTCTATTATTTTTAGAGCAATTTGAAGCAGTGGCAAAACATTTTGACAAACGGTTTGAAGTAGTAGGGACATGCAACGAGCATTACATGTACTTGCCAAAAATCAGAAATCCATTGCTGGAAATCTTGATCATATAGAGCCTAGCAAAGGTATGGTTTTAGGTTAGGTTTTTATGTTAATAGTGTCCTTCATAGCGAGCTGTGTTAAACTATATTTTAAAGAAAGTCAGATTTAACCGCAATGCAATTTAATAAAATTTACACAGGATTGTAGTCAGTGGTACATAAAAAATCCAAATTTTCGTGTCAAAGTGTGTCAGCCGTGGATTATTTTTTTTTACACTGGTTTTATTATAAAAATGAGCTTTCAAACAGCTGTGAGTGGTTCTGCCAAAACCTGGGCTCAAGTTCCAAAGCTCCTCCCCAGACATGAAAACATTTACAATTTCATAACTGTACTTTCTCTATGTATTCAAGATAAGCTTTGAGGCCATTGAAAACTTTTTCACAATCAGGATGCAGTTTAGAACCCATGCTATAGAATCAAATGACAGTTATCAGGATCTATTATATTTTAATTTTTGGCTAGGTTTAATACTTATAGTTTCAGTATTTGACGAAAGGGGCATTTAGTGATTCCAACACCTTGTCCCCGACTGCCTAAGCTTGCGTTGCAAATTCAAACTATATGGAAGACATTTGTAATTTGGATTTACAAAACACCGGGCCTAACGGCGGCACCATGATAAAAAGATTTGCTCATACCATAAAATTGCAACATCAAAATTAAATGAAATTTAGAAAGTAACATTTTCTCAGGGATATCTACGTGAACATAAACAAAAAAACATTCGCGATTAGGATGACGAAAATGCACCTTTTAAAAGAAACATACACCATGATTCGGAGGAAATTCGTCCTTTCACGTACGGATTTGGTAATCATTCTTAACAACATGATTCGCTGTCTACTAACTCGGAAGTTCTCATGTCTGTAAATGTCGCGTTAACCCGTTGTCTCTTTTAGAATGCGGCGAGAGGCAGAGGCAGCATGAATCTTGGTCTGTAGCTCAGGCCGCCTCGGTAGATAGATAGAACTTGACGTAGAGAACAGCTATTAACAAGATGAGCATGAAATACTCACTGAAAGAAGAAAGAAAGAGTGTGCAATCAAACAAAGAGCACATGGGAGGAAAAGAGAACACGCATGGTTTCTTAGACAGGTATCAAGCGGGACATTTTATGACTGGTTTAACAGAAAACATTTAAAAACAAGCATTTTCCCCTCTGTTTTAAACCAATTGCAACATAAAAAGTATATGGTGTTGCGGTTTGTGAAAATGATTGTCTTTGTTGGGCGGCTACTCAAGTGCCTTGAGCGGCCTCACTTTAAAGTTGTTTTCGCCTAGCTGTGACAGCAGGTTGAACCACTACAAAACCGGTCTCTTATTGTTTAACAATTTCATCCAATTGACACATTCTCACCAAAAGCCTCTTAACCTGAGGTCTACAGCCTTTCTTACAGTTTATCTTGATTGGCTCAGGACCATGATATAGCGTGATATAACCTCTTGAGTAGCCAATCAAAAATGAACCTTTATTACAGGGGAGCCCGGCACAAGCCGATAGCGTCTCGTTTTTGCCGTTCTCATAGGTTTAGCCACGTAATCACGAAAACTTGACAAATATTCTAAAGTCAAAATATGTTTAAATATCAATATTTTTCACTCAAAATCCGTTGGAGTTGAAGAATCAACTCCAGTGTAAGTATTTTTTTTGTATGAAATAACGGCTACAAACTGGATCCATTTTGAACGAGGGCTTGGTTGACCTCATGTCCAATCGGCAGGGTCACCGCTATTTATAGCCGGCTGCGGACCATGTACCAAGCCCGGTACCAGGTAGCCTATCCACCACCGTGGAATGATTCGTTGACTGCATGTAGCAACTCCTCTCATGTCCGGTCTTTAAAAACGATTTGATGATAGTTTGCACCCACAATTATGCACCACCGACTAAAGCAAGGCAATTTAGATCTGGGTCACGCCCTCACGTACAGGAAATTCCCACTCGACCAATGCACTGATCTATTTATAAACGCACACAGTGACTTCAAATTCGTTCCGGTCAACAGTTTGGCTCGTCCAATGACTCATTTCGGCAGTTTGCGCTACGATGAAGCTTGGCCGCCACCGCCTGCAACTTCTATATATACCTGTACAAACTTTATGCCTTTTCGTACCATCTCTCGGATGGCTAAATGACATTATATAACCTGATGTATATTATATAAACTAGAATTTCGCGGTTCTTGGCTTTCGCGTTCGCTATATATTCAAAGAATATAAGCTGTGGGCCCCATCCAGACTTTGACCTTGGCACACAGACCTTTGACCTCAGCAACATATGAGGCGATCCATGGTGCACCTTGACAGAAGAGAAGTTGGTTCCAATTGAACTTCAAACTTTTCAATTGAGGTCAATTTTCAATTGAGGTCATTTTAGCCTATTTTCACGTTGCCCTCACACCTTTGACCCCTCACATGACCCTTTGACCTCTCAACATATGAGGGATCCCATGGTGCGCCTATGACAGAAGTTTGGTTCCAATTGAGAACTTCAACTTTTCAATTGAGGTCATTTTTAAAAAAAAATAACATTTTAGTGACCCACCACATCCACACATATATCCACACACATACACACGCACAACGGGATTGCTAAGTGGTCCTAAGCTATAGCTGGCGGCCCAGGCCCACAATAAAAGAGAAGATTGGGTCGGGGGGGGGGGGGGGGTTTATCGGTTAGATTCCCACCAATGCATTGCTTCCAATGGAGGTGGTTTTTGCTACAGCTACTGGTATATATGAATCGTTAGAGATTGATGAAAAATGACACTCGGAGAATAGCCAAATGGCTACATATCACCACTTTTGGCTACGCATGGATACAAACGGCTACAAATGATTGCAAACGATTATAGACAGCTTCAAACGGCCTTTCAAAACGGTTAAATGGTAGACCGCTTTGCGCTACTATGAAACCTGCATGTTAATCCTTTCAAGGTTGGTTACAATGCAACCCATTTGTAGCTAAGTGTAACCTTGCCCATTTGAACTCGCCAAATGTGACTGATAAGGTCTCAAATCAATAATCCTGTTTGTCTATGTAGAGTGGAAAGCGTGTGCATCAATAACAAGCAATTGCCATGGCAATCACTTTATAAACTATGATGTGGGCTATGGGAAATTGTTTATTTGAAATTGCCCACAGAATCTTCCCTACAGCTCTCAGCCTACAGTAAAATCTTTGTAATGTGTGTGGTGCGTGTGGGGGTGTGCACAGGGGGCATGGGTGTATGTGAATGTCATTGCTGCTGCCATATAGACAGTAATCCGAAAAGTTATATGTTACCCTTGATTATTATAAATTTTTATTTTTTTTTCTGTTATTTATTTGTCAACTGTATTATTTTGTTGTACTGGAAAGGTAGGGTATGTTTTCAAAATTGGGTTCAAAATATTAACCAGGTATTGTATAATTATTTCACAGCCTTGATAACTAAAATGCATGAGAATTTTACTAATTAATGCCCAACCCAACTCTGTTTTTATGTTAATTTATTTACCAAGAAAATACCCCACTTTTATAATTTACTGCTTTGAAACTGTTATGCACTAGTACTGGGTACTGGGAATTTAACTTGATTTTGAAAATGGTGTCTCATGCTGGTTTGTTTATTTGTAAAAACTCATTAAAAATGTTTGGTCAACCAGCTGTTAAATTGCAAATGACCTTGACAAAGGCCACTAAGACTTACACAACATGCCACTTACGGTTGTTCTTCGTGTGAGCTTAATTATGACACTTGTTCTTTTAAGTGCTTCTCCTATGTGTTTGCCAATCCACTTTCATGTTTCAACTGACTATAAATGCATTATAGTAGTATGTTGAAAGATAACATAAACTATAGTACAGTCACTTACTCAGCATGGAGTTATTATACTTAACCTGAATAAGCCAGGCCTAGTTCTATTTATGCACATGTACAACTGTACTAATGAAAGCCAATTTATTGTGTGTGTACATATAAGTCGCGAGTTTCAAGTATCACTGACTTTTTTGCATGGTTGTTAAATTATGGTTGCTGTCATCTAATTGAGTAAAACATAAGAAAATTATGTTAACATATTTTGAGGTTGTACATTACCTTTTTGGCACATATTCTCTATAAAATGTGTGAAAATAAACCACCACTAAAAGTTGAGCTTTCATTAAAAGTACCCTTGCAACTGCACCACTCTCACTTTAAAGTTTAACAAGACAAGGACAAACCTTTATAACCAGGACAGGGTTGAAGAGCCCTGACTGTTGTGACAAACATAGTGGATGGTTAGAAAGAATTGTGCTCTTCTATCAGGTAACAGGCTAAGTTTATGTGGTCACTAATTTCTGCGATGGTGTTTATCTTTTACTCAGCAATAATTACACTGTGACACGATCTGATCCATTACTAAAAGATTTTGCAATTTTGAAAATTTACAAAATTTAGCAGTAGGGGTTCACTTGCAATGTTTATACCTGTAGGGCCAATCTGCACCTAACATTTCCCTGGTATACTATATACCGGTAGTTGGTTTTTTAGGTTCATAATCTGCTGGAAAGACTTAAATCATCTCTGGTTGTATAATTTGCAACTTGGAAAATAGGACAGGTCACTTGTCATTTGAGACATCATCGAGGTGACAATAAATTCCATGATAGGCCTACCTGAATGCATGCATTGCTTGATCTACTTTGTACAGTAATTTCGCCAAATACACTTACTGTATGCTCCCTTTAAAACAGTTGTCACCAAAGCCACCAAATCTGAAGTGTGTGGTATAGGGCTATAAAGTAATATTATATGATCACCAAAACACTAAATACCTATTATAATCAACTGCTAAGGGGGAGGCAGGGGGACCCCCGCACTATTGTATGATTATCTCCCTTAGTCCCCTAAACAAGTTTTACTTTACCATTAAAAAAAAAACAAGAAGTTTTATTTTAGCAAGTCATTTATTGATTTCTACTATTATGAGCTCCCAAATTTATGGAAAAAAGTCCTTGGATAGTTAGTGGTTTTTCATTTTGGCGGGGGAGAGGGGAGAGGATGGGTGCTGCGTTTCAAAAATCGGTTTTTTGGGCCGCCATTTTGAATCTGTTGCAAACCGATTTTATTTTTCATGTTATGTGGGTTCGTGTTGATTGTTCCCTATCAATCAGTGGCCCGTAGCATAGGATTTTTTATATTGGGGGGGGGGCCAATGTCGCATCTCAACACCCCCCCACGACAGAAAATGGTAGGGTCCAGGGGCCCGACTTAAAGCCCCTGTTGGGGACCAGGGGCGAAGCCCCAGGTGGGGGTCGATGGGGCGACTTGATAAATTTTGGTTTTTATATGCTTTAAATGCTTATGAGGGCTCTGACATTTTTGTCGATTTTGTTAAAATTACTTGTCGCACGCCGTCCATTGAACTTTAAACCTATACTTTGCGGACACTTCCGGCCTGCAAGTGCCACGACCTGAATTTTTCAAGGTGAACCGATGGGCCTCATCTCAAACGACGAAATCAATTATTGGGGCGACGCGCGCCCCCCTGCCTCCCCCCCTGCCTCCCCCTGGCTACGCCCACTGAACAATGACTAGAGTTCGGTAAAAACAAATCGGGGATCCAAGGCAACAAAGTGGTTTTCAGAGTGACCCCTTATGACACCGACGGGAGTGCAGAAGACCTTATGCCCACTTTAAAGGGGCGTTGTTACGATCGTCTTTGGGACCCCCCTGA
The DNA here is from genome assembly GCA_023653785.1 of Ophioderma brevispina. Lineage (NCBI taxonomy): Eukaryota > Metazoa > Echinodermata > Ophiuroidea > Amphilepidida > Ophiodermatidae > Ophioderma > Ophioderma brevispina. The sequence goes on along the minus strand of JAMKCH010021743.1, from coordinate 15,040 downwards.
TTTACCCGAAGTAGTATCGATTGTGATATCAGATGAAAAGGCCGTATTTTTCTCTTGTCGTCCTGAAATTTGAGCCATCGAATCCCGAGGACAAGATAGCTCAATCAAGTAAGCGCCGACTCCAGTGTATGCTCATCCATGCGTATAGGAGTGCGTTCGAGCCCTGAGATTCAGATATCGTGAATTTCAACTGTGACAAGAAAATTAACCGCTGAGTTCTCGATTTACCCATGCGATTTTGGGGAAGCGACTCCGGCTGCGATTGGTTATCTCGATTATGTGTGCTGATAAGGGAAAGCGCTGATCCCGATCTATTGCATCCCTTGAAATGATGCTAATGGTTTATGGTCTGGTTGGGCCACAGTGATCAGCGACCATTTGTGAAGCGTTTAGAGGCCAATAGCATCAGGCGCTAATATAAATCTCCTGTCTATTTATTATTATTCATTCCCAAGATTAAACAAAAAACCGCCGTTTTAAATGTGTTACCCACTTATTCGCACATTATGAATAGGCTTTGCAACATGCATTATGCGTCTACCAGCAAAACCGCCCAGTTTTTTGTTTCCACGGTACTTGATGGGGTGTAATGGTGCAAGTGCCGGCTCTCATATCAGTAGAGAACACAATACACACAAAATCGGAACAACCACCTTTACACGTGCGTGTTCCGTCGTCTTTGGGACCCCCTGATTTACCTGGACGTATAATCGATTTTGAATATCTGATGAAAGCACATATTTTCTCATTGTCGTCCTGGAAATTTGAGCCCTCAAATCATTTCCTTCCCACGATTAATAAACAAAAAACTGCTTGTTTTAGTGGTTACTCATCAATATTAGCACAGTAATGAAATAGGGCTTTGCATGTGCATATTGCTCTAACATCAAACTGCAATTTGTTTCCCACTGTCTCTTGATGGGAGCCGTATGTGCAGGTGCAGGCTCTCCTAATCAAGTAGAGACACCATAGACATAAATCGGAACGGAACGAGCACCTTTAAGTGTTATCGCATCTCATATGGAGAAAAATTATTATGCAGTCCTGTTTAACATCTTTCAAGCTAATTACAAAAAGAGCACCAATGTTGCTAAAGCTTCATAAGAAAGTGTGTTATAGTTTTGGAGTAAGGATTGGTTTTGTTGTTTGTTTGTGACTTTTGGGTTGTTGGTTAGAATGTTTTTTTGTGATCAAGTCTTGTGATTCTAGCGATTAAGTGTTTGGGCTGGTAGGAAGGTCATTTAAAGATCTGTTTTTTTTTAACTTGAATTTCTTATGACTCTGTAGTGGTATGTAACCTTTGTTCTCATTTTATAAGAGTTTGTTCTTTCATGGGTAATCACTATGTTTACCCTATTTGAGGGGGGCCTTTTGACTTTTGAATGACCTCTAATGACCTGTCATGTATTAGTTTATGGCATAGCAATCAACCTCACTCTCCAAGTTTCACTTTGCGGACACTATTGGTCCCCTGTCAACTTTGGTTGGCACAAGGGGGACTATGAAAGCTTTGCATGTGTGTGTGTGTGTGTGTCCCACGCAAATATCTCTGGATCAATGAAAGTGTCGGTGTCCATCTTTGCAAAACTTAAGATGCCCATCTCAACGTGGGCATGGGCGGACCTGGGATTGTAAAGTGGGTAATGTGCCATAGGTCAAAGGTCAATATGGTGTCTCAAAAATAGAGAGTTTAAATTTGGTCAAGAATAGGATATATAGTTATAAGCCTTGTAAGCATGATATTTTTTGATCTAAACAAGTATGGGTGTCATATTTGCACCAATTAGTATGTCAACCAAGTAGATGGTGGATGAATTCGAAGGTGGGGCATGTGGCATGGGCCAAAGGTCACAAATGTTGTCAAAAATGGGATGAAATGGCTATAAGCCTTGTTGGCAATTGTGGCTGGATGATGATTGATGAAAGGTGGGTGATGCGTCTCAACATTCAGAGCCGAAAAAAAAAAAATTGAAGGTCATTTGAAGGTCATGTGGGGGTCAATCCAAGGTCAAATGGGATAATATGTATACCCCTTGTCAAATGTGGTAGGAGATGAAATGTGGTGATTGTGGTGACATTCAGTGATGACAAATTTGAAGGTCATTTCAAGGTATGGGGGTTCATTCAGGTTAAATGGATTTTACATTACTATAGCCCTTGTCAATTGTGGGTAGGATGATGATGAAACTTGTGTGGTGTGGTCAACATTCGTGGTTGCAAAAATTTGACGGTCTATTTCAAAGGTCATGTTGGGTCATTCACGGTCAAAGCACTAAAGTAGGTGTTAGGATGGTTAAACTTAGTGGGTGTGGTCAGCATTCAGTGCCGGAAAATTTGAAGGTCATGCGGGGTCATCCAAGGTCAAATCACTAATATGTCAAGTAAAACGTTTCTCGTCTGAACTGTTCAAACAGGCGTCCTGAACCATATGTAGCTGTTTGGGCTAGTAATGTTGTTTATGACCTTCAAAATTTTCCGAACCAAATGTTTACTACACCAAGTAAGGTTCTGACCATACAAACTATTTGTAGTGATTATTTGACTTTGGATGACACCACAGTCCTTGAAATGACCTTCAAAAGTTGTCCGGGCCCACTGAATGTGGACCACCCTCACCCGAGTTTTCATTGACCAATCCATTCCCAAACAGCAAGGTTCAGGTCACAAAGGTCACATGAGGTCAAGAACAGAGGGGTAATACCCAAGGCCCATGTATTAAATTGTAAATGAAATAGATTTTGACATAGGTGGATGCCCAACAAGCAGTGTTTCAAGTTACACATTCTGACCATTTAAGGTCACACAGTCAAAAAAGGTCAAATATGGCCACCGACACGCGGGTGGGGTGATATGTGGATGCCTATCCATAGCAATGTTATAAATCTGACCATTTTTAAGGTCACACGAGGTCAAAAAGGTCATATGATTCACCCACATGCGGGACATTATGCAAGGGCCCATTATCCTAAAGTGTCATTGAAATCGATCAACGTATGCGGATACACCAAGCGATTTTATCATTTGACCCTTCTAAGGTCCACACAAGCAGTCTCCAAAAAGGTCATACGACCATCACCAACATGTGGGACATTTACCCAAGAGGCATGCAACTAAGTGTATGAAAATCGTTTTTTGACGTTATGTGAATAGCCAAGACAATGTTATACTTCTGGTCACACAAGGCTCACATTGAGGGTCATCAACATGTGGGACACTACCCAAGGCTAATGTATCAAAGTTTGTATTGAAAATCGATCGACATATGTGCATGATACACCAAGCAATTTTTAATTTTTATAATTCTGATCATTTAAAGGGATTAGCACGCGATATTGCGAGAGAATGGAAAAAGTGGGAAGATGCATTTGTTTTAACTTATAAGTCGGGGATAAGTGTTGCCTAAAAATCCATATACAACTGCTTTAATGCAGAAAAAGAAACCAAAACCAACGAATAGTGAAAAAAAATGAAGTATTTGAGGAAAGTTGCGTACCGTCTCCCGACCAAATAGATAGTTACAGCGATGACGTCTAAAAATCCACAATAAAAGCTGATTGTGGTTTACACTGGCACAGAAATAAACAAAGATCAATAATGTTGTTTTGAGGTCAAACTGTATTGTGATATTCACCGAGAAAGGCTTTTTGATCTCAAGTCGGAGGAATTTTGATAACGCACGTATAGAAATTAAAGAATAAGATAAAAAGTACTGCCTTGTCTTTAATACACGGATTTCAAAGCCAACCACTTGCAGTATGTTTGCATATCCATGCCCGCTAACAAAAATACAAAAATCTGAATGTTGATGATTTTACGATGTTTGATAGAAATCGCCTGCTAATCCCTTAAGATCACACAAGGTCCACCAACATTGTGGGACATTTACCCAAGGGCAATTGTATCAAGTGTCATGGAAATCACTTGACATGTGAATAACCAGGTAATTTCGTTATTTCGGTGACCTTTTTGGGAATGACCTCTAAGGACTTCTATAAGACTTTGACCTCCCACTCGTGAGAGAAGGGTAAATCAAGGGGGGGACAAAACCATACAGGACCATTAAATTGCAAGGAATAAAAATGTGTGCATGTAGGCCTAGGTGGAAAACAGTGGCAGACACATGCCAACTTTGTGAATACAACTCTTCAGTACTCAACGAGAACAAAAAATCACGTATTTTGGAGACCCAAAATCAATATCTTGCGAATTTGTCAATTTTGGCCTAAAGTTCACTTTACGGCATTTGTATGTAGATAATGTAAGTGCCAGTGAAAGGCTTCTAATTTTGGCGCACCCCAAGATGTTTTTTTTAATGACATGAAATTTAAATGAAAAAGTCAAACTTTTTAAAGGCTCCAAACTTGAAAACTAGCTCATATGCTACAAATGAACTGCCACGATGAGATTAGAGCTCTTTTAAAATACAGCTTTTCAGAAAAAATGGACAGGCTTCCGTCGTCTCTGAACAGTACACCCCGTTTAAGGAAATGTCAGTAGGAATAAGTCCATATGGCACCCCCCGTATTTTTTGGTTGTTTTTTTTTTAAACTATAACAATCTAAACTTTCAAAGCTTGAAAACTTTAAAAACAAAACTATATACTATAGCCAATAAGGTTTGTAGGCCTCTATAACCTTTCAACCATTGCAGTGAAATAGGAATCAAAATAGCTTCAGAGGATATTTTGCATACAGCAGTTAAATAGTTAAATCAAAATATTGATGAAGGTTGAACCATCCGAAAGTCGGGAGAAAAACATGTCGGAAACTATTTAACATAACTTTAGAAAATGAAATCTTTCAAATCCATGTCCTTTATTCATTTTGGAAAGGTTGCCCTCTTTCCTTAACTTTACTGTTCTGTATTTACTATTTTCTTTCTCTTTATACACTTTCTTTTTTTTTAGTTAAGGCGACTTCTAGTTTACGTATGTTTTGCGGGGAAAAAGTACGTCCGTATTTCGTTATCATTTTCCCGTCAAAATACGAAAAATCCGTACTAGTAGGCCATGTCGGACCAGCGCGCCAAGTGGGTTTGGGGTTAACATTTTTACTACAGACGCTCACAGACACGCAGACACGCTACCATCAGGCTTTTATGGGTCTAACAAAAAATGTTCATATGGACTGTTCTTTCAAAATCAATGTAGCACTTCAAGTTGGCCCTTAAAAAACCATCATGATTTAATTGCCACCCGACGCGCGTAGTTACTAAAACCATTCGCGTTGCTTCTGCTGCATGCTGAAATTTCCATTCCCCCCTTTTTTATTTGCTCATCCTTTCTTTCTAAGAAAGAAATTTTGCTCTCTGACATCATCAGATGAAAACATGCTAAGTAAAAAAAACATTTCCGTCCTCTTGTTTGATGTAGTCTTGTAGAAAAGGAAAATAATGGCAAAAAATTTACAATAATCACAAGGTAGACCCTATAGGACTAAGTTTTATTTTCCTATTCGACAGTTGATGATGTTTTTTTAAGAAGACTGAGTCGGGTTTTCGTACTTTCCAAACATGGATTAATTAGTCACGAGGAGATTCATGTACCAAGATTAAAGTACGTCAGCATGGAGGGAATTCCTTGTCGGACCCATCATTATACGCGAATAGGGGAGATCGCATTCAACTCAATAAATCTTCTGTTCGTATTTCCACCTCATCGTAGGCTAACAATCTTAGGGTCATAAAAGCTTGTGAGATCTTTCCGCTAGCTCACATTTCTTTATCACGAGCTCGTGAGAAACTTTAAAAATTGCGTCCCCTCCCTTCCGCATATTTACCAAACTGTGGGTGCTTTGTGACACTTGCGAGCTACCCTGGCCCCATTTCAACCTATCATAGGAGCTTTGATAACTTACATAGGGGGCGCTATTGTAACAAGGGCATTTTCAGTTTGTTGTCTGTTACTAATTACGGGTGGAAAATATTGACTACCTGCAAACTTTCTTCCCCTTTGTAAAAAAAAACCGGGGAATCCCCAGGTTGACGTAATCAGGAAATCCTACAAAACATCCACGGCTTTGAGAGAATATTACGATATGTTGCGTCGTGATTTTTTCTGAGCCGTAGCTCAGTATGCACTGCCCAATGATTTTATAAACAAAGCATTTTCTGTTTCCTCCTATATAGAAACAGTATGAAATGTGTGCGGACTTGCAGTATGCTCAATATTTTTCCAAGCCGTGGTCTATGGATGTGTCTATCAACGGGCCACGGGGCTGTTATGGTATATTAGTGTTTGCCTATGTTGTATCACATGTGCCAAGCCGTATGGGACAAGGGGAGTGGCCCAACATTGAGCACGGTGTCTCATTCGCCGGTAAACGCTAAGGGGCCAGCCCATATTTGATTATTATCAATGAGGTAGTTGATGGTGATCAACTTTTCAGGTATTAAAAGGAGCACAATTTGGTGTATTTCCACACTCACAACGACAAGACCCGATGAATGCGAAGGACAATATTAGGCTATTGGATTTAAACTAAAACTTGACCCCGAGGGGTCGCGCCAGGATCAGGATTTTCGTACGTATTTTTTTATTAATGATGTCACATGATATTGTAAACGACTTCTCAATCACGCAAGCACGCATTGCCATCTATGGTGGGTGGTAGCAACAAGAGTATAATGACAAACACAGATTAGCAACCTTGCAGGTATTGAATAAGCGATTGATCTACCATTAGATAAAGGGGTTGTACGCCTTTGGGTTGTCATTTTATAAGATGACCAAGAAACAAAAAATATTTGTTTAAATCTGCAAACCTCAAATTTTGCGTACACTAGCCATAGTAGGTTTAAATAAAGGTAATATAGTAACGACATTGCTAGAACCTCGACCTGCGACAAGTTTTATTCGACGCATTTTGTGAACAGGGAAGGTGTGGCTTTCCCGTTGTCAATTAACAATGTGATTCCACCCCTTGTAGTTCCATACCAAAAATCTGCAGTCATGTTAGTAGATTAACATTTAAGTTGCGTTAAAAATAAAACATACATACGGGTGAACTCAAAACATTTATTTTAAAAATGGAGCATTTGGACATTTAAAAAAAAAGCATCGCATGTTAATCAAGGAGAAGGATACGAAGTACGAGTAATGACTTTGATCAAAAATAAGTCTTTGAAACTCAATTGAGCAGCCGCCGCGATTTGTATTATCCTACCACATTCAACTCCTCTTATGCCACCACACACAAAAAAAAACCTTTGAGCACAATGATTGCTGCCGGGAGAGGTCAATTTCTCATAACAACAACACTGAACTTGAGGCATCGCAGTCAGTGTCCTTTTATGATATCAATGCGTACCTCATGTTTGACAGAGGGTCGCCAGTCCCAGGTGGCATGACAACACCGGAACAGTCGAAGAGCTGAATGTTCGGCATGGCAACATCCGAGGTCGAGTTACTCAAACAGTCATTAAAATAAAATGACAATAAAATAATTATAACTTCAAATAAAATAAATAGCTTTATTAAACAATAAGCTTACAATAAAAAAAACTAAACAAATATACACAAGTCCAAAAAGAAACTCTTTGACAAACGCAATCGCACTGGACCCGGCGCAATCCCATCCATGTCCCGTGAATTAAATGGTATATTCTTCCCATTCGTAACCCCGACCTTTACAAACTCGAGGATGAAAGGAGGTGCATCATTGCCCCGGGATCATGTGCGTCGGGACATGCTAACAGCCTCGAGGCCGAAAACACCATTACAAATACAAGAAGACAAATCGCCACCAACTCCACCGCAAATATAAAATTGAGCCCAAAACACTTCACAAATAATAAATAAATACATATCATAACTAAACTAAATCTATTAATAAAATAAAACCCCCAATACAACAACATAATCACAAAACCATAGGCACAACCCCGAAATAAAACCTTAATATTGCCGACTCACTTATAAATCAACTCTTAGCTCCCTAACACAACTTGGTATTACACCCTATAGATGAATTATTTATTGGACGATATTTTTTTTACAAACACCTGCTGGCAACACTTCATACGGACGATGCACAAACATCCTTGAACGCATGGAGTTGTACGTAAAACGTAGAACAACACATACACAGTGTAATCAGTGCCTGATTCTGATTCTTTGCTCGTGTTTTTATTCGAACGTATATTTTATCTAGGTTTCGCTATTAAAAAATCGCGATTTCGACGGCCGCGTTCGCTATTAAAACAAACACATAGAGGTGCCTTGTAGTATTGACTCTGATTGGGGTACGGGGTTACACAGCCGACAAACACAAAAAAAAACGGGGGAAAATAACCCACGTCTAGGCCGATTGCTGACAAAATTCATTCAGCTTGAAGAGCATCCCCCACACTTTCAAACGACCAATTTTGAACAAATATGCTAAATCAAGGGGAAACGGAGATAGGCCTTAGACTTTTTCGCTCCGCTCTGCCGAATCGGTTTCACGATAGATTAGCATTCACTCATGAGCTAAAAACTGCAATGGAAATGGTTGACAATATCCCAAAACACAAACTTGTTTCATGTGGATTGGATCATATTTGTTTCAACCAACCAACCACACAACAGTAACTGGGTTAAGGGTTTCCTGAATTTCCATGATGACCTAAACAATCAGATGTGGTTTGAAAGAGCACTGAAAAAGAAAGGCTTGACCTCTGCAATTTTAAATGCACTCCATCATTTGAAAATTAGTTGTTAGAGCTTACAGATTTCTACGGCAGAGCCCTCATAATGTAAGGCTCGAACAAACACTGACCACTCGAACGCAGTCAGTTATTATAAGACGGGTAAATTAAACTGTGTCAATGATGGACTTAGAAGACCACAAATCACTTTATGTTCAAGTGTAGTGCCCTTGCCTGATATAGGATGATGATTGAAATGAAACAATTTTAAAAATTGAACTCACGACTCACAATTGACTTTGGATTATTGGTATTGTTTAGATACAGTAGTGATGAAGTTAAATTAAAATATTTTCTCCTGCTTTAAAACTTGTTTGTTGTTGACAATGATTTATGTCGCAATTTGATACAAATTCTAAGAACTCCATCAAGCGTGCATTGAAACACAAATCAGAGTTGCTCAGTTACATTATAGGCCAAGTTTCAAATGTGCGTCTCTTTTGCCAAAATTTATTTTGTTAAAATGTTTATGTCTTTCTCCAACTATGAACCACCAACATATTCAGTTGTGCTAGACACGCTAACTATGATTTCAATTGTGTTTGTATTTGTATAGCTTATCTTCCACAGCGTCCATTAACTAAACACGACTTTGATTAGGGCTTGTGTCAGCTTGAAAATGCTGAATAAAGTGATTTGTAGTAGTAGGTGATTGTATTTTTAAATTGTAATTTTCTTTGAATAAAGGCTTAGACTGTTGCTTTGCCTTTGTAAATTTGTTTTGGATGCACCATCAGTATGATGGGCCACGGTTTAAAAAGGAGAGATCCTAACAAAAACTATAATATACTTTACTATATTATACATTAAAGGTGACAACAAAAGATTTTGAGGACACCCAAATTATTGTGTCATAATAGTAATTTCATATAGATTAGACACTCAATAGATTTCTTACCTTGTCTTTGGCTACAAAATGCTTAAAAGAGAGAAACATGGGTGTATTTTAATTTGCCTTATATTTCACATGTAAACCATAGTCTGGGAATTTCGTATTTGCCCTAATACGAAATTCGAAATTTTAACAATTTTGTACCAAAAACAGTTCTCAGCTAATCCTTTCAGGTGGGGATATTTTTGATGGAAAGCTTTACATCAGGGCAAAAATCAGTACTTCGATTTTTTAGACAAAGGATATGTGAAATCTCTTTGTGTCACCTTTAAATCAAAAGAATTACTAATTCACCACTCTTGATTTAATGCCATGGGTAATGGGCTCAAACTTCAAATAAACGTAATTTTCTAAGATAACTCCATGATTACACCCATGGCTATAATTGCACTGTCACAGTGTGGTCATTCTCCTGTTAATACACACCAGCAGTGTTGTGTTTGACAAAGAATTATCAAGTAATTACTTGTAATTGACATAGTAGCCTACCACTTCACGTTGACAAATAGGAATTATTTTAATTTTATCTGTCAGTCCCCTCCAGAGTGCAAATGGCTATGATTCACTTGGCTACAAATGGTTACATTGTAACCCAAAAAAAACCACAACCCCCCTTTACACTTATTACATACCCCCGTTATGGTGGTTTCACAATCATAGTATCCAAAACGGCTACCAATGTAAACAAAAGACCGTTTGAAGCCGTTGTGAAGCTGTCTGTAATCGTTTGCAAATCAGTGTAGCCGTTTGTATCTATTGCGTAGCCAAAAGTGGTGATATGTAGCCATTCTATTCTCCTAGTGATTATGGCTAAATTCCACTGATCACAAACTGCATTTTTAAAATTACATGCGACTTGTACGAAACCCCCATTGGAAGCATGCATTGTGGGAAGCTACTGATATCTCTTGTTATCATCACTGTAAAACAAGAGATATAGATCTAGGCAGCAATCATCAACTATGACGCCCTTCCCATAATGCCAACATTTTTGGCTTTCATTTTCTATAATGGGTATCACAGATACCAAATATGACTAAATCGTACACAAAGTGGCAATCCCACCTGTGGATCAGACACAGTAAATTTGCTAATGTGGTTGATATGCAAATAATTTCTTCATTCATATTCTTTGAAGCAATCGAGCGCTACAAAATACATTGGTATAACAGAACTTCAAAACAAACTGTTGTTTGCCCTTCACGTAATAAGGACATACTAACATTTCGTAGCGCTCAATTACGGAACAACAAAGGGGAGGTATTTTTTGTTTTGCACGCATTTCCTATGGATTCTCACATACGTTGAGCAGCTCCTGTTCCGTGGTGCTGTGCATGATGGTGAAGGGGTTTTTTCTGAGTGCTGTTCTTGTCACATAAGCCTGCATAGATCATGGGCTGTTTGTTATGGCACCCTCTATTACCCTATCTCCCAGTGCTCTACATGTGTAAACTAACATTTACAGAAAAAACTGTTTAGTCCAGCAATTATTAATGTAAAATGTGCACGTGGAATGTGCGATTCTAGAGGGTGTATTGAGGTCATCCCACAATGCATCAGTTTGGGGAAATTTCACCTCAATACGGTCACGTGATCCCACAAAAATCCTATTTCTTTAAAAACCCGGGTTTTTGCACTCAGTTTAGCCCACAAAGCACTAGTTCTTGGAGGTAATTTTAGCATGATCTTCTTCTTCTTGTGTATGAGGCACAGCTAAATGTATTAAGTTTTGTGGAGCCAGCTCACTGTTGATTGTTGGGGTCTGAGAAGTCTATATCCACCAGTGGACGAAAGGGAGGGCATTCAGAGAATGTGATCTGCATTCTGTGAGGGAGAGCAACATTGCAGGCTGGATATGGTCGCAGCCCTCATCAGTAACAATATTGCTGTGAAACGACCGTGCGAATCCTGTTCAAGGTGATTCATTCCTTTCATGGAGGTATGCTACCAGCAGGTGGCAGTTCCGTCATGGGTGTGATAGTGACTTGGTCTGGTCGTGGAGTAATCTAAGCCAGCAGTGTTTCCATGTCTGTAGAATGTTAAATGAGACTGTAGAATTTAGCGGCGTGTCGACAGAAAGGTAGACGAGAGCACAGTCTCTGGTCTACGGCTGGTTGTGATTATCTTGACAGTGTTATGCAGTCAGGTGCTTGTTGTCCAGCAGATCCTTATTCACTAGTTTGTGCATGTGGTGTTCTCTCCGAAGCCCCTGCAGGTGCAATCCTGAAGCACTGGTAGAAACTCGTGAGTGGGATGTAGGCAGCCATAATGGTTCTCATGGTCTTGTTGAGTACTCTTTCCAGCTTCTTTGTGCGAGAGATAGGGTTAATGAGGGCATAATCATGAAATTTCTGTGCTCTTACTTTTGGATACCTTTTATTTATCCTTAAGTACTGCATATTTAGCAACACATGGCAGTCCCAGTTATAGACACATTACATGCATTATTGGATTTGTTTCAAAACCCCCTCTGTACAATTCCAATAGGTGTCCAACTTTGCACTCGGATATCATTTCATTTTTCTGATGTTGTTATGGAACCTTCAAACAACTGTATCATAGACTTACCTCGAAGACTGGTGGCCATAAAACTCTCTGGACTAAACTTATACCATGTTCCTCTTCTGTTATCCCCACTTATGGTATCCACTCCCCCCAGACAATACGTACTATAAGCTTCTATGGGGGGCTAACAAACCTGTGGAAATATGTCATTATAAGCAGTATATTAGACTGATAATTGTAAACTCATGCATACATAAAAATACTCAAGTTAAAACTTGCGAGACCCCCCCCCCCCCCCCCCCCCCGGGCCTGGTTGGCAAGAGAGAAGAGTTTGCACCATTTTTCCTCAGGAAGAGCAGAAAGTTTGAAATACCGCAGTATGACCTTTGACCTTTGGCCTAAACAGAGACCTGTCTGTCACAGTGCAAGTGCAGTAGATACAAACGGGTCCTGTGGTGCAAGCTTCATCAGCGGTCAGGGTCTGATGGTTCAAGTGGAGACAGAAAGAGATGTGTACAGACAGACAGACAGACAACCAAATTTCGCTATGTGACAAAATCCCCCCATGCCCTTTTGGCCAGGATAACAAAAGCCGGAAAGTACAAAATTCTGCGTAATGCCCAGACCCACACCTGGGTGGATTTCACCTAGAGTTATGAATGCATCCTAATGTAAGAGTTGCAATGGGTTTTTGAACTTATTAGACTTACTCTTTGTGAAAGATTCATACATAAGGTAAATTATTCTTCTATATTAATAACCGGTGGTCTGTCTGTCTCTCTGTTTTGGGGGGTGGGTGCCCCTTGACCGAACGAAGGACCGAGTTTGTATTGGTTATGATCAAAGGTCTCGGGGTCTTCAGGTCAAATGAGGTCAATGGGGTAAACGATGTGATGGACATAAAACTTGGTGGGGCATTATGTTGATCCGCCCGGGTCATTCAAGCCAGGTAGTGATCGCTAACCCAGGTGATCGAGAAAACGGGGACCGCCTAGTTATTATTACTGCAATGTTTTCTTTTCTCTCATAACTCCAGGGCACCCTACTTGAAGCTTTTTACATCACATACAACATTGGGTATAAACACAAGACTATTAAAACATTAATTACGTAGGGCGGTGGTACAATTTGTGACCCGTGGGGGGGGGCACTTGTATTCAAAGGTGGATATGATGTGTGAACCTGGACTCCAAATGCCCCAAAAGTATTTCCCACCGACTAAAAATATACCCTAAACAAGTATTTTTTCTGATTTGCTACACTAAAGAATTATTTTTTTGTAGTTTTTGCTACCCGACACAAGTAAGCCATGCATTGTGTCGTTAATATCACCTTGATTATCTTGCTTTGCTTTAAATATTTTTTGATCTCTGCTTAATTTGAGTATACACGTACATCACAATTTCAGGTTTAGAAAAAAACATACCATTTATTTTTCACATTTGCTGTTTTTTTTTGACACCCTAATCATGTAAGCCGCGTCCCTCGCCTGTTGGAAAAAAGATCCCTTTTTTGGTGAAAAATTTGTTTAGGGTGCATTTTTCCACCTTTGAATACAAGTGCCCCCCCCCCCCCCCGGGTTGTGACCCCGCTTTCTCATAACCCAATTTCTGAATTTAGCAGTCTTTACCAAGTAAGTGCGCACCACAATGCATTTCCTATTAAAGGCTGCTGCATTCAGAAGTCAGGTAGGGAGAAGTGTTGTTGGTCACAAATTGTCCCTTATGGTACCCATTAAGTTGGTTTATAATTTTTGTATATTTTGGAGGGGATTACAAAATGGTAGCATTTTGATTCTGGGGTTAATGTGCACCCTACCCCTGGGGCTGCACTACCTTTTGCTTATTACCAAAGAGCACATTAGGGCTCCTCCTTTCCAAAAAAACACTGTAGCTCCCGAACTTCCTTACTAGCATTTAAATGCACTTTTGAAAAAAAATCACAGAAAGTGATTGAAAAATCCGCTTGTTTTAGGGGGAATTGCCCCTAGATTCTAAAAAGAATAATGCTAACCTCACTTTTTGTGGTGATCGTCATGTTTCCACTGAGTACATGTACAGTTGTGACTCTGTACCAGGACCGACGGCTCAGTCCCCCTCCGAAGGACTGAATGCTTTCCATGATTCTTTTGCCCAAGACCAATTGAACCATGGGGAGAGAGCGGTATTTCTTGTATTTAATCATGCGTCGTATACTGTTAAATCCACAATTAAAGCACCCGACTAAATCCCAGCAAGTGACCCCCCAGGATTCAACCCGGGATTTTTTTGGTAAGTTTGTCGCTACACATATACAGCAAGCACCTCAACCACTAGACCACGCTCTCCCACTAGTGATGGTTGGGATATACATGTACCCTAAAGTTGCCCACGTCCTGTGCAAACGTGTACTTACATATTACCCTTCCCACACATAGGTAAGTCCAGGGTCATCTACCTGTAGTCATTGTAATAATTGCATGCGGAACTTCCTCACACCGTATCTTATAACCAAGTACTGGAACACCAGAACCCGATATAAGAAGTAGCAAAGCCCATACAAATCCTGTAATGTAATAACATAAAGAGTTTATAATAGGATTAAAAGGTGATTCCGGTTTATAACAAAAAACACCATTGAATTTATTTAGCCTATTGAAGTCTAATGCATTTTGTACAGACCTCTGGCTGCTTGTTACATGACATATACCTCCTGTAAGTAGCAAATAAAATTAACATATCTTATGTTTCATATTTGGTCATAATTGAACATCATGGTTTTACATCAAACATTTTAAAAGACAAACATATACAAGAGCACCAATGGTCTAAAGCGTCATAAGAAAAGTGTGTTGGAGCTTGAGTGGAGTTTAGTGGTTTGATTTTTGTGCTTGTTAAAGCAATAACAGCAACATTTTTTTAGAGTACCCACCCCCCCAATTTTCAAACTTTTTGCACAGTTATGTTGGTACTGTCTAGG
>JAMKCH010021742.1:0-12090 GCA_023653785.1 Ophioderma brevispina | reverse complement strand
TCGAACCCGGGTAAATTTGATGGTCAAATTTGCGCAGAGGGAGGCAAGCACCCTAACCGCTAGGCCACGTCCTCCCGTACTGATTGTAAAACTGGAAAACCTTCGAATGCCGCAGTTTTAAGATGCTGCCTGTTTGTGGAGAGAGTTCTGTGTTAGCTTTTATTGCGTAACCTGGGGCTGAAAGCAGTGGAATCTGCACACACTATGCAAGTGCCAATTTGTGCATTTCAGTTTTGATATTTATTTATCAGAAAGATACCTATGGGGAACTTTATGCTGTTTGTGCTGTTCAGTAATTCACTTGGTGTATAGTTTACATTTTCAAAGCTTTATTGAAATGCACAAAAATACAGTTCAATTTTGACTTTACTATCGTGTTAATATATTTTGTGAATAAACAAAAAGTGATGGCAGTTTGATATGATTTTGAGTTTACTTTGTGGCAGCCGTGACCCTCCCGAGAGTACTGGCGTGTTGCTACAAGTGGTGCAAAGCAATCACAATTCAACTCTAAAAGGATGATCATGGAAGCTACCCTCCCACTGTGTTAATTGCCTGTGAATTGGCTGTGTAATTAAAGTGGAACATTTTGTGGTCCATGGCCTCATTCCCCCCGACTTAAAAAACAGTTGAGATTTTTCTATATCATCTGAAGCATTCCTAAGTAGGCCTTTATGGGGTCATCCAAACTTCCACGAAGGGGCCAAAGGTCCTTTTCGCCTCAATGTTTTAAATGGAAGGTCTTAATTGAGAAATGTGACAAGAAAGTCCACTTGGTGAGGGTTTGTTTTTAAAAAGTCCAAACTGAGGCAAGTATAGAGTTAGCACCGGGTCTACTCTACTGACATGTTAGAGGTGCTAAGAGTATGCCCACACGGTTTCAGCATTCAATAGGCCCCCCCTTATCACGCCTGTTGAGCGCGATTTTAAAGCACAAGCCATGCAGGTGCTCACGCATACGAGGGCCGTGCTTTGTTTGTTGCCTGGCGTTGACGTCACATGTCAACTATCTTAGTATGTAGGGGCCTTATTTTGCATGCAGATTCTATCTATCAATATTCGGAAGAAAAATTGTGATTTGAGTTTATGTGCAGTAACAGAAATTACAACAATGGGTTCTCTCAACAACATTTGTTTTTTTTTTTTTTTTTTCATAACATCAAAATGCACCCTTAGAATCACTGGAAATTTTGAAATAACCATTTCTTGATGATGAGCTCTAGTGATCATAAATGAAATAAAGGTGCTAGGAGTACGAAATGCAATGTTACTGTTGTTAACATTAGCCACAAGACCCCAAAATTTTTTTTCTTTAAAAAGTTACCATTTGGTAAATTGCTTTTACTGTTTTTTTCCCACCTGCAATGCCCTAATTTTTAATACACCGCTTGAAAGTTGAAGAAATTTGTTGGTTTGTTTATGAGATAATTGGGGTGGTACCAAAACCCTCTGTTGTGACCAATGGGAGTGTGGTGAAAAAAAAAATACAAAATAAGGAAATTGGAATTTTCCTGATGTACCTTCTCTATCTAGGTCTAGTGTACATGTTAAACAATAAATTTAAAGATTTATTCTCTCCCAAATGTAAGTTTGTGGAAATTAGGACATTTTAATTTGTGGTTCATTTGTTTTTGACAGTTTTGAGAAGCAATGATTTGCCTGTAACTTTAAGATACTCATATGGAACCACATTTTTATCCCCTGGTGCAAAACATGAAACAGGGGTGGCACCAGGGGCGTGGCGGGAGAAGCCATATCCACATACCTGTACCATAATTCTCACTCAAGTTACACACCGATACAAACAAAGAAAAGCATAAGAACTGAAAATTGCTGAAAAGGAGCATCTTGAGAATGGAATTCAGCCCTATTTACACTTTAAAGGCACTATCATTGATTTGATCAATCAAAAAAATCATCAAAAAATCAGATTTTTGCCCGTCTGTAACAGGTCCCGATATCCTAACATACCCTGCAAAATGATCGGACAAAGGCAAGCTAAATAGCACAAAATCAGAAATTTAGTACATTACTCTTCTGCATGGACATTACTACAAACGTAATTGAATGGACATGTCTTTAACTATTTTGGGGCTTTGTTGACTGGCAACTAAGAACATGCATTGTACTCAATTGTTGCTCCCACATATGGCAGCCCACTTCAGTACCACTATCCCATTGAGATTCCTTCAATTGATAATCGTTCAAGTAATATGGGCATTATCAGGCCCGATAACGCAGGGGGGGTGCGTGGGGTGCGATCGCCACCCCCCAAATTCCACAAAGGGCGAAAAAGGTCCACTTTTGCTGAAATTTTTGATAAATGGTCCAAAATTTAGAAGAAATTTGCCCACTAAAGTCCACATTTTGTTGATAAAATGGCAAAAAGTCTAAAAAAGGGACAATTTAGGGGGTTAGGTGTACTTTTACCCAAAAAAGCCACTGTTTCCGAAAAACAGGTTCCACTTTTTTGAACAGTTCGCACCCCCCAACATAAATCCTGCGTACGCCCTGGGCATTATTCACGTGCCGATAGTTAAACAACAGATTTTGATCCTAGACACGTGAAGCAAGCGGATAGAGCAATAGACCCGGGCAACTTGATCATGATCTGAAGTTGTGGATTTGAAGTCCTGCTTGCGGCCACGTATTGTGCATGGGACAAGGCAACCTTGCTTGCTTGCATTTCTTTACACTAGTGGTGGAAATGCCGGTATCGCTGTTAAAAGGAATGTCCATTGAAGGTACCGAGTTGTCACTTTAAGACCACTATCAGTGATTCACCCAAAATGTTCAAAATAGTTAAAATTTGGCAAAAATAGTTAGGCCAAAAAAAAAACAATTTTTGTTCTCTAGACGACAGTGGGCTTTGTCTTTTTTTTCATGACGGCATTAGGTTTAAAAAATTGCTTGTGACCGCATAATTTTTTTTTAGGTTTTACTCTTAATTTTTTTTTTTCGTAAAAAATTCAAGAACAAAAATGGAAAATTTGCCGCGAAGCGGCCAAAAAAATTGACAAAAAGTGGGCCAAAAAATGCATTAAAAAAAAAAAAAAGAAAAAGAGTAAAACCATTGCAATTAGCATTTTCCTAAAAAAACGCATTTAGTTTCATTTTCTTAGCATTTTTCACATTTCTTTGAGACAAACTTGTTTTTTTTTGCCTATAATTGAAGGACGAGTCTGTAGAATTTCAAAAGTATTTTTTGAACTGAAAAACTTAACAGAAAAGGCAGGAGGGCGGGAAGGAAACAGCAGTGCTCAAGATATAAACTCCATTCAATTATGTGTCGTAGTACGGTCCATAGGGACAGGAATGACTAAAATGTATGATTTTGCCCTTATTTGGTTGCTTTCAGCTTGGCCACTTGCAGGGGTATGTTAGGGATATCTATATTTAATAAATGAAAAATCTGATTTTTGATAATTTTTTTGATTTTTGATTTAGCAAAGCACTGATAGCGCCTTAAGCCAGCAGTGTACAAGATGGAAAGAAAAAAATGACTCTGATTCCTAGTGTGGCCAACAGAATATACAATATGGCCCTTATTTGTTATAATTGCATTCCCATAAGACCAAGTGATTTATTTTTTATCTTTTTATCATCTAGGGATATTTATTACCAAGATACCCAGCTATTTGGTAGCCAGGCAGTCCTTGATGGTGATTTGATATTGTAGACCACATTGCCTGTATGCTTCAAGTGCCAAGATGGCGTCTACATGTAGTAAGTGCCTCTAAGAATATAATACCGTTTCCGATGCGAAAGTCAACGAGGGAACAAGTTTACTCTACCAAGAAATGTTTGGCTCATTTCAGTATTTAATTACGGCAGTATGGCACGGTTTTGTTTTTGCTTAGTCTCAGTTAAAGGTACCGTGCCATGGCGAACGTTAGTTCTGTGCCGGACACACATAGCAACAGGCACCTATGGTCAGTAGTAAGTAGTCATCGTTTGCTCTATGGTAGTAACGGGTTTGTGGCCAATCACAAACCTTGCTGTTGTACAGATGGGTTATTTGTCAAATGACAACGCACCTTTTTGTCGCTTTTATTTGGATTATCATTTCACATCACTGTCAGCCTTCGAACGGAGAGGATCAAAAATTTTTTCTTGCACATTGGTAATTCGCGCTAAATTAAATTTGGGCAGGGATGTGTTGTGTTACTATCGGATTCTCGCTTTCATCATCGGTCTTCAATGGCGGATCCAGGATTTGAAAAATTGTCAAATTACAGGGGGTGAAAAGGCTTAACTGGTCCCAAAATAGCTCAACAATGGGCTTGATTTTGCCGAATTTGCAGAATTACCGGGGGGCGCGCGCCCCCTCCGCCCCCTCCTGGATCCGCGCTGGAGGTTTTCTTTGGAAATTAATACAGTGCATCATTGGATTTCACTGTGTTACTTTGTATGTTTCATACCTTACCAGGTCATTGTGCGAACATTTACCGATAGCGTAATTATGGGAAGGCGCCAGGCACGAAACGGGAAACCATAACACACCGAAAGCCAGACCCTGCGCAGGTTGCGGTTGGGCGGGCAGTAGACTATTCAGTGCAGCTATGCGCAATTTTTATGCGCTTATACGGGGCGGTTAGCGGCTCCAGCGCTCGAGCTCCTCACTGTGACTCAAGGCGGCCGTCGTTGCGGGACACCCGGCCCTACGTGGTATGTCTAACTGGTATCTAATGCTCCCTCGCATCCTGGCTTTGTGGCAGGAGCTATCGCGTTGTGGTTTATGATTTTAGATCTTGAAGGACTTGCATCACCCCCCTTTCTCGATGACGGACGATTGGTCGCGCAAGTCAATATCTAGCGGATCGAGTGGGCCGCCTAATACCACAAACACAGCACGTGTGAGACGCTAACGCATCGATATTGATACTTTTTACCTACTAGTACAGCCCGTTCGTTGTTGTGCCCGATTGAATGTGAACCTCTACAACACTTCGTTACGGTGTTGTGTTGCTGTTGATGTGCTATGTTTATGTCAGGATCTTCCACCAAGGTTCCCACATCTCGTACAGCCTACTAAAATTACTAATATCGGCCCTGAACATACTCTATGTTGGCTTGTAATCTAGTATGTCCCTTTTCCCCACGCGGCACGCCTGGGAGACTGTTGCCCGATCGACGTTACTGCAACTTAACCTGACTGCACTGCTCAGGGTCTGCCATTAGGTTTATGAGTCCGTTCGTGCCTCTGCGCCTTCCCATAATTACAGCATCGGTAATGTTCGCAGCATGACAGCTTGGGTAAGGTACTGAAATACCAAAGTACACATAAAGCCAATGACAGGCACTGTATTAAATGTCCAAAGACCCGGCGCGGATCCGGGAGGGGGCGGAGGGGCGCGGGCCCCCCGGTAATTCTGCAAAGTCTGGCAAATCAGGCCCATTTTGAGCTATTTTGGACCAGGTTACAGCCTTTTAAGCCCCTGTAATTTGACATTTCAATCCTGCGATCCGACATGAAGACCGAGATGAGAAGCGAGAATCCGATAGTAACACAAACAGCATCCTGCGAAATTTAATTTAGAGCGAATTACCAATGTGCAAAGAAGAAGATTATGATCCTCTGGTCGAAGGCTTGACAGTGATGTGAAGCGAAATGATAAATCCAAATAAAAGCGACAAAAAAAAAAAAAAAAAAGGTGCTTTGTAATTGACAAATGACCAAGCTGTACAAAAGCAAGGTTGTGATGGCCACAACCCCGTTGCTACCATAAAGCAGAACGATGACTACGGACCTATAGGACGTTGCTATGTGTGTCCGGCACGAACTAAAGTCGCATGGGCACGGTCCTTTAACTGAGGAATAAGCAAAAACACCGTGCCATACTGACGTAATTTAATAATGAAATGAGCCAAAACATGTCGGGGTAGAGTAAACTTGTTCCCGCGTTGACTTCGCATTCGGAAACGATATATTCTTAGAGGCACTTACTACATGTAGACGCCATCTTGGCACTTGAAGCATACAGGCATGTGTCTACAATATCATCAAGGACTGCCTGGCTACCAAATAGCTGCGGTATGTGGTAATAATATCCCCAGATGATAAAAGATAAATAAAAAAATCAACTTGTTTCTTATGGTATGCAATATACAAAATAAGGCACATTATAGATTTCTGTTGCCACACTAGGAAATCAGATGTCATTTTTTCTTCCACTTGACAACGCTGATTGAAAGGTCGTATCAGTGATTTGCTAAATCAGAAAATCAAAAAAATTATCAAAAATCAGATTTTTTGCATTCATTAACAAGTATAGATACCTTAACACCTACCCTGAAAGTGCCAAGACTGAAAGCAAACTACTAAGGGCAAAATCATACAATGTTAGTCATTACTGTCCATTACGGACCTTACTACGACACATAATTGAATGGGAGATTCCTATTCTTGAGAACCTTTTCTCCTTTTCTGTTAAGTTTTCAGTTGCAAAAATAACTTTTGAGAATTCTAAGACTCGTCCTTCAATTATAAGAAAAAAAAAACAAGTTTGTCTCAGAAGAAAATGTGAAAAAATGCTAATACGAAATGCGTTTTTTTTAGAAAATTGTTAATGCGAAAATGTGTTTTCTGTTGTGTTTTTTTTTTAATGCATTTTTGGCCCACTTTTTTCAATTTTTTTGGGGGGGGGCCGACTTCGAGGGGCAATTTTACATTTTTTCGAATTTTTTAGCAAAAAAAAAAATTAAGAGTAAACGGCCTAACAAAAAATTATGCGGTCAAAAAGCAATTGAAACCTAATGCGCATGAGACAAACCCACTGCTTCGGAGACAAAATTTGTTTTGTTTTTGGCCTAGTATTCTTTGCAAAATTTTAATATTGAACATTTTGGGTGAATCACTGATAGTGTCTTTAAGTGACAACTCGGTACTTCAATTGTGACTTCTTTAACAGCTACCCATTTCACCACTAGGTAAAGAAATGCAAGCAGCGGTAATGCCTTGGCCAAGTGACACAACGTGGCCACAGCAGGATCCCAACCCACAACCTTCAGAATATGAGTCAAGTGCCCAGGTCTAGTGCTCTATCCGCTTGGCTAAGTGTCCTAGAATCAAAATATTTTAACTCGGACTGAATAATGCCCAGGGCCGTACGCAGGATTATTTTGGGGGGTGCGGGAACTTCAAAAAAGTGGACCTTTGTTTCGAAAAGTGGCCTTTTTTTGGGTTAAAAGTACACCCTAACCCCCTAAATGGTCCTTTTTAGACTTTGAACATTTTATCAACAAAATGGGACTTTTAGTGGCAAAATTTCTCAAATTTTGGACCATTTATCAAAATTTCAGCAAAAAGTGGACCTTTTTCCCATTTGGTGAATTTGGGGGGTGCGATCGCAACACCGCACCCCCCCTGAGTACGGGCCTGATAATGCCCATATTACTGGAAACGATATAACAATTGACAGGAGCTCAACTGGGATCGCTGACTGAAGTGGCTGCCATATGGTGGGAAAAACAAGTGTGTACTCATGGTTCCTTAGTTGCCAGTCAACAAAGCCCCAAAATCGTAAAGACCTGTCCATTCAATTACGTTTGGTAGAAATTGGTCCATGCAGAGAGTAATGACTAAAAATTTTCTGATTTGTACTTATTAGCGTGCTTCTGGTCCTATCTTTGCAGGGTAGGTTAGGATATATGTACCGTTACAAACTTGCAAAAATCTGATTTTTGATGATTTTTTTGAGTGATCAAATTCATGATAGTGACTTTAAGTTTAAATCGGGTTGAATTCCATTCCTCAAGATGCTCCTTTGAAGCAATTTCAGTTCTTATGCTTTTCTTTGGTTTGGATAGGTGTGTAACTTGAGTGAGAATTATGGGGACGGTATGTGGATATGCTTCTCACTGCCACCACCGTGCCACCCATGTGCATGTAGTTTGCCCAGGGATAAAAATGTGTTTGTATTCCATTATGGTATCTTTAAAGTTACAGGCAAATCATTGCTCTCAAAACTTGTCAAAAAAATGAAACACAATTTAAAATGTCCTAATTTCCACAAACTTACATTTGGGAGAATAAATATTTAAATTTATTGTTAACAGTACACATAGACCTAGATAGAGAAGGTTAACATCAGGGGAAAATCCAATTCTGATTTGTATTTTTTTTCAACCAACTCCCATTGGTCAACAACAGAGGGGTTGTGGTACCACACCAAATTATCTCATAAACAAACCAACAAATTTCAACTTTCAAAAGAGGGTATTAAAAAGTAGGCAAATTGCCAAGTGGGAAAAAAAACAGTAAAGCAATTACCAAAATGGTAATTTTTAAGAAAAAAAATTGGGGTCTTGTGCTAAGTGTAACAGTAACAGTGCATTTCGTAATCCTCGCACTATTTAATTTATGATTAACTAGAAGCTCATCATAAGAAAATGTTATTTCAAAATTCAGTTGATTCTAATGGTGCATTTTGAGTTATGATTAAATATGTGTTTAGGACAACATGTTTAAATTTCTGTTAATGCACAGAAAATACAAATCACAAGTTCTTCCAGAATATTTAGTAGATAGAATCTGCATGCAAAATAAGGCACCTACATATATAGATGAGTTGCCATGTGACGTCAACGCCAGGCAACAAACAAAGCACTGCCCAGGCAGTATGCGTGAGCACCGGCCTGTGCTTGTGCTTTTAAAAATTCGCACTCAATTCAGGCTGAATAAGGCTATTGAATGCTGTAACTGTATGGGCATACTCTTAGCACCTCAACATGTCCGTAGAGTAGGCAGTGCTAACATCTATACTTGGCCCAGTTGGACTTTTGAAAACAACACGTCCACCAAAGTGGATTTCTTGTCAAACATTCTCAAACGTAGGACCTTTCCATTAAAAAATTGAGGAAAAGTGGACCTTTTGCCCTTTTCCATGGAATTTTGGATGACTCCATAAGGGCCTACTTAGGAATGCTTCAGATGATATAAAAATCTCACTTTTTTGAGTGGTGGGGGGATGAAACTGAGGATCACAAACTGCCACTTTAATTAGAGCCATTAACAGGAAATTACAACCAGATGGGTAAGCTTCAATGATATCATACCTTTAGTTGAATATGTATTGCTTGGCACCAGTTGTAGCACATCGCCAGTACTCGGCGGGTCACAGCTGCCACAAAGTAAACAAAATTCATATCAAACTGCATCACTTTCTTGTTATTCTACAAAGATATTTAACACATAGTAAACAAAATTGAACTGTATTTTGTGCATTTCAATAAAGGATGGTAAAATGTAAAAGCCTATACACCAAGTGAATTACTGAACAGCACAAACACATAAAGTTCCACCATAGGTAACTTTTCTGATAAATAAATACAAAACTGAAATGAAACAAAATGGCAATTGGATCGTGTGTGCAGCTTCCACTGCTTTCAGCCCCAGGTGACTCAAATATAGAAAGCTAACAAAAGAATCTACAACAGGCAAGCAGTCTTAAAAACTGCGGCATTCGAAGGTTTGCCAGTTTTTCATCAATAAGGGAGAGCGTGGCCTAGCGGTTAGGGTGCTTGCCTCTGGCGCAAATGTACCATCAAATTCCCGGGTTCGAATCCCGTGGGGTCGTGGACTTGCTGGGATTTATTCGGGTACTATCAATTCTGGATTGATAGTATACCAGATATTGATTAAATACAGGAATACCGCTCTCCTTCAATGGTTCATTTGGAATTGGGCAAATGGATATTGAGCATCCCGTCATTCTGAGGGGACGTTAAGCCGTCGTCCCATGTACAGAGAGTCACAACGTAATGTACAATCGCAGTCAAGTGTCGGAAACGAGTAGGGTGTAAAACCCCTGACTGTCCCAATCCGCCCCAGCCGCAAATAGCGGGCCATGGTAGGAGCGTCCGTATCATGGATACACACGGCCCCGGATCAGCAAACTAGCTGAATAAATCCTGACCACGCACCACAAAAGCCATTACCAATGACTTGTGGATACGAGCAAACAACATAAAGGTTTATTTTAAGAAAAAATAATATGAAAGGACAACAAAATATGCTTGATATTTGTCATTGCACGATGCGGATGAGCATATGAAGTGTGCTTAGGACGTTGTGAGCGACGCTGGATTTGGATCATTTTAGGGGCGGGTAGGGTGGTGGATGTGCATAATTTGTTGCAAACATTAACTGCATGGATTTTTTTATGGACGGATGCGATTGTTTTAAGTGTAAAATATGAGCTCCAAGCGTAATAGTTTATGAATTCGGTTAAGGTCTGCATATTTTTAGTTTCTTGTTCATTACAAAAAAATCAACGCACTTGCGTCAGTTTGACTAGACTCATAATGGCGGGGGGCTATGCATGTTCGCCGTCAAATGAGTGCACGGGCATTGACTTTTCCCAAAGGCACTCGAAGCCCTCAAAATATTCCGCCCTTAATCTCTATTTAATCACTACTTGAAAAGGCTAAGCTTTAATTGGTGTCTTCATAGAAAACTGCAAAACTATACCTTTTTATGACGGCCTTATCTTGGCATTAACATCTGTGATCAAGAAGTTGCGCCAAACAACCGGGTTGCCACAGGATAGCAACGCCGGGGTTTTAACAGGACAGGACACTGTTCTCCGACAACAGGGAATTACCCCATCAGAATAGACTGTAGTGAGGTCTTTGTCATAGCTCATCGCCTCGGTGTCGTTCAGATGCAACTATGGGGAAAAGGCAGATACATTGATCCAGAACTTTAATTCATATACAGTACCTGTGATACTTGTTTACCAAACCCATACCAACAGTAATGTTTACTCCATTAAAACAAAAAAATCTGATCATCTCAAACTTTTGAATTGCTCATTTTAGGTTGGTTGCTTTACTTAAAGGGCAATGGAGAGATGTCAAGTAATCCATATTTTCTGTGATACAGGGTGAAGTCAAAAAAACTTGACCCTGATTGTGTCCGCCATTTGAAATTTTCAATACATTTATCTAAACATATGTGATATAATCTGAAAAGATGAGTTCATTATCTTTAATTTGCTGCCAACAAGATCATCACATCGCGTTAGGTATAGGACCGAGTTACAGTCGTTGGAATCAAGCAGCTCGGGTTTCTGCACTGTCCGCGGAATCACATTACTGTGTCGGGCGCCAATGAATTTCAAATGGAATCGTCGCTGATAGGGTGACAACCGGACTACTTGATTCAAAAGGCTGTAGTCGGCCTATACTTAACGCTTGGAATTATCTTTGCACGCAAATGAAAAAAAAAGATAATGAATGAGTAAATTTTTGGGGCGACACAATCCGGTCAAGTTTTTTTTTATCACCCTTATGTAGTGATTCATATAGATTAGGGGGGGGGAACATGCACAAGACCCTTCCTACCTTTTATGTGGCTATGGAAATAACTTCAAATGAAAACAAAGCGGATTGTCTTATGCCTATCTTTCCCATAGAAAACCTAGGCCTGAATTTCGTATTTGGCACTGCTCCTATACGAAATTACGAAATTTCTCAATTTTGATACCCAAAGAAAACGTTCTCGCTTAATCCTTACGATGGGAAATAAGCTTTACACAGTGCCCAAAATCTGATTTTCACATTTTTTTTGCGACACCCGTTATTTGAAAGCATCTCGTTGCACTTAAATCCTTTACTACTTGCATTATATACAGAAAACTTATATTTTTGAAATACTAGAGGCTGCATTAGATCTTATGGCTCCAAAAATAAATTTTCATTTTGCAGTTTTGAAGTTACAGTAACTTACAGAGTACAGTTATCTACCCCACAAATGCCAAAGCAGCACAGTGTACATTTTTGGCAATTATTGAGATGCAATAAATGCATACTGTGTTATAGCCTATAAGTACATTCAGTAAGCATGCCCTAGAACAGGACTTGGATCTGTTAGTAATGAAAGACACAAAACATGCACAACATCATGAGATATTGGACCCAAGACGCACAAAAAGCGACAGACTTTCAAAAAAATCACTCAAATTCCGAAAGTGCACAAAAAGAGCACTGAATTTGACAGCATTGTGCCGCTCTGATGGGTTAGAGTTTAGATCAAACAAGGATACCAATTCTTACCCAAAATTTATTGACAGAATTAATGGAATCAAA
>JAMKCH010021741.1:0-21578 GCA_023653785.1 Ophioderma brevispina | reverse complement strand
TTAAGATCACTTATTTTGTTCTTATCCTTTTACAGAACTCCTTGTTTCTTTTAGAAGTTGTTAATTAAATTTCCAAAACCCTTTCCCTCTCTTAATGGGTGAGGTGTCCAATGACCGCTGATTAATGACATGGTCTGTTTCGATACCCGGGATTTTAATTTGTCCTTCCTAACTATGTAGTAGATCCTGAGAAATCGAAAGAAAGGAAAATCCAAAGAGACGCTAAAGTGTTGCTGAAGCCAGGTAAATCTTTTGGTTGTTGGATTTTGCTCCCTCCACGGATCAATCAAATCTAGTTGGTCTCGCAGTTCTAAAACTACCTCTCTTGCTTTAGGATTGTTTATCGGAATATATTGGAAGATGTTCAATTTAGGAATTCCTGGATCCCGTTCCAATCAGCATTTAAAATGCAATGAGCGTTTTATTAAATCTTCGATGACTTTTTAATATTCTGATAAATAATGGTTGGTCATCGTGCGGCCCATATATTGAAATTAATGTCACACGGATGTCATTTATGGACATGTCCAGAGCAAGCCAAACTTTCCATTATAGTCTGCTCTATTTGGATGGACCTTAAATCAAAGGAGATTCAGAAGAAAAAATGGCAACTCCTAGAGAATTTGATGCAAAAGACCCTGAAAAAATGATCCCCACCCCATTATCCTTCAATCATTTCTATATCCTTATCCCAAAATGTACATCTTGAAAACAAAGGAGGACGGCCTTTTGTACGTAAATAATGTAGACATCCCTCCTCTTTGTTTACCGGTTTAACCCACGACGTTCATAGATAAAATGTTCACATTAATGCCATGTTATTTGTTTGACCATGCTACCAAACAAAAGTCATAACATTATAACAATCATCACCCCCTTGTCGAAATACACTGGAAATGTATAAGCCAACAAACTTGCTTTGAATCTATTATACAAAATATGTAGTATAAATAGAACCCCGCTGATACTCCCTTGTAATATGACAAACCGAAACATTAATTCTAAGAGTGCTTTCACTATCCCAATATTATGATACATGAGACACAACAAAGATCAAAACTGTAAAACCACACAAAAATAGACAAAAACAAATATGGAAAAAAAAAACCTGCTAAGACGAACAAACCCGGCTCATGCTTACCACGACCAACCCCCAAACAAAACGAGGTGCACAGGTATTATTCGGGCCAGGAACATATTAAAAATATTTAAGGCCGACTCAGATTTTCCGAGGAGGGCGCCCTCGTTTTCAAACAAAAATTCTGGTTTGCATATACATTAATGCCCGTCCACACACCAATCACTGTGTGAATAGCTAAGCTCAAACCGAATCCGTTCATATAGAAAAATCAGTCTTATAACACTCCGTTATAAATTTCCGGATCCGGAATTTTTGTTTTACACAGCATCCCACGGCAATGGTACTCACATAAAAATTGTGTACTGCATGAAAACGAAAAAAAATCGATTCATCTCAAAACTTGGAACTGGGCTTTCAGATGACCATATTTAGTTTTATTGGACATTTGTAAACAGTATACACATAAAATTATATTCAAAAATATCTGATCAGCCTTTTTTTTAAAATTGTAGTTAAGAATGCTGGGCTGCTTTCATGTATTTGTCAAAAAATTGAACAATTGAATATAATGAAAATCTGATCTCATATTTCTAGTTGGAACCTTCTGAATCATGTGATAGGACGTTGCAAGTTATCCATTTTGATAATGCATGACCCATAATAACATGGTCTAACACATGACTTAGTTATAGCAGTAGCAAGATTATATTTAAATGTGTGTGCACATACATACACAAACTACTTACATACACACAGTACATTACTAACATACACACTACATGACACCACACACCACACCATAAGCATACATACATAAATACTACAGGCGTACTACATACACACAATAGGCCTACATGCAGCATTTATCTGCATATATATATATATATATATTAGATATCAATATCCATACTATATACATACATACATACATATGCACACATACATACAAACACATCACATAAATAACCTTACACACATACGTACACACAACACGCATCCAAATATACGTAATATCCTCTATATATAAAAAAGAAAAAAAAAAAGAAAAAAATTTTTTGATGCAAATGTATTTTTTAAACCAATTTAAAAAATCAAAAAACACAAAAACACAAATATATTTTTTTTATTGGTATTTAAAAGTTATAACAAAACAATAAAAAAAATCTTTCTCATTTTTTTCTAGAGACTAGAACATGTTCTTAATTATTACTCCTCAAAACTTGTCCGTTTCCGAAATAACATTGTTGCTGCTATCGGTATTTTTTCTCTCACTTTCATCCCCCTTGTCTTTTAACAGTCAACAGTACTTTGTTATCAAATTGTTTGTTTAGAAAAACATCATTTGTTGTCATTTACTTCATGGAATGTTGTCTAAACTGTGGCTTTATTATCAGATAATTTAGTTAGTTGATTAAATACATAGTCATAGTCTACATGGATAAGGTTAAAAGTAGGACCATCAAAGTCGTTATCATTTGACATGATAATCACAAAAGTCATTATCTTTAATTTTATTTGCAAGGTTAGGTCCTATTTCAGAGAAGAATTTATTTAATTCATTTGCTTTATCTTTTGAATCAGTTACTGGACCAGCATTTGTCTTAATCATGTTTATTTTAGTACACTTGGTTTTAGATGGAACAATATGTTTAAGATGCCTCCAAGTGTTTTTGATATCATTTTTATATTGAGAGAAGCCTTGTTTTAGAAATTGCTTTTTTGTATCTTTAATTAATTTATTAGTCTTATTTCTTGCTTGCCTGAATTTATCCCAGCAAGAATGATCATTATTTGAATTAACTGCCTTTACTTTAAGTTGATCACGTTCACGAATCATAGTTAACACCTCATCTGTAAGCCAAGGTGATGTTTGCTTACGTACCCTTTTTTTCTTAAAAGGAACATGTTTATCGACAATACTACAGAAAGTTTTTTCAAAAAGTTCAGCAGATTTGTCAACATTACTAGTGCTAAGGATAGGATTCCAATTAGTTTCGGCTAAATCTTTCAGAAAATTTTGCTCATTAAATTTCTTATAATTACGGGATACCTTATATTTATGGTTTTGTTTATTTTTAGTGCTGTAATTTGGGTTACTGTGCATGTTATTGCAGGACTTATTTTTAATTTTACCAATAATGGCATATGTTACTGAATGATCACTAATACCAGAATGAATAACACCTGATTTACAAATTTTATCTTTATTAGAACAATAAATGTGATCAATTAATGTGGCGCTTAGTTTGAGTGATTCTAGTAGGTTTAGTGATAATTTGCTTGAGGTTAAAACTTTCACTAATGAGATTTAGTTTTTTAGTATAACAGTGAGGGTTAGGGGTTAAAAGGTCACAGTTAAGAGCACCCATGAGAATAAAATCCTTTACCTCTGACTCAATTGTGTGAAGAAGTTGTTGAAGGTGGACAAAAAGATTAATTGATGAATTAGGTACTCTATACCTTAATTAAAGTACAATAATACTGTGGTCTATGTTCATAGGTAACAGTTCAACAGTTAACAATTCAAGTGTGTCAGACCAATCAATGTCATCTCTTAAAACTTGATTACATTGATTAGTACATAAAAAGCAGCACCAATCTTGAGCCAGACTTTCTGTCCTTTCTATACAAATAATAATTTCCAACCTTGTAGTTAGTATCACTAAGCTCCTCGACAGAAGGGTTCATTTAAACCCAAACACATCAAAGGAGTTTAGAATGTAAAAATAATTTAGGTCATCAAATGTCATTCAAAGCTACAAATATGAGTTGCCCAATAACTATACCGGTGCCATAAGAAGAAATAGTTTTCTAGGATAGAGTGGTTTCTTGGAATATTAACATTGATACTTGTATTATTTACAAGATGATCCATTTGCATTATAATCAAAGCCTGGGATCAGAGTTAACTGTCACTGAATGGTGTTGTTACAACAATGGTTACATTGTATATATATTATTAACTTTCCCTGCGAGGATGGCCAGCGCACGATAGTGTTGAAAAAAAAAAAAAAAAAACCCATGTGCGCTTGGCCGGATTCAACCGGCGACCGTCGTATTACATGCACGACGCTCTAATCCAGTCACTGAAGGCTATCAAGCCAGCTTGTTCAGGGTTGGGTTAGACAAGAGACGGATAGATATGTTGCATTCTATAGGTGTCCTTAAATACACGGATGTACATTTGTTTTGAAATTTAAAAATGTTACAGTTCTGATGCTATCCAACGCTAGGAAAGCGAAGAGACACCTTTCGAACCTAACACCTATAGATGATATCATCGCTCTTCTACCAACCTCTGCTTGATAGCTCAGTCGTAGAGCGTCGGGATGACATGTAATACGAAGGTCGCCGTTCGAATCCGGCCAAGCGCACATCGGGGTTTTTTTTCAACACTATCGGAGCTGGCCATCTCCAGGGAAAGATTATAAATATAATATACAGCATGTCTACCTGGAGAACTTAAAGTAGTTTAAATTCAAAACAAATTAATCGTGTATGTTAAATACACAGTTCTGAGGCTATCCGAGGAAAGAAGGAACACCTTTCGACTACACCTATAGAATGATAGCTATCGCTCTTCTACCAACCCTGCTTGATAGCTTAGGCGGTTAGTAGAGCGTCGTGCATGTAATACGAAGGTCGCGGTTCGAATCCGGCCAAGCGCACATGGGTTTTTTTTCAACACTATCGTGCGCCTGCCATCTCCAGAGAAAGCTTAATAAATATATATACATCCATGCTACCTGGAGAAATAAGTAGTTTAAATTTCAACAACAAATGTAATCGTGTATGTTAAATACACAGTTATGTTGAATCTATCCGCTAGGAAGCCGAAGGACACCCCTTTCGAACCTAACACCTATAGATGATATCTACCGCCCTTCTACCAACCCTGCTTGATAGGATCAGTCGGTTAGAGAGTCGTGCATATAATACGGGAGGTCGCCGGTTCGAATCCGGGCCAGCGCACATAGGGGTTTTTTTCAACACTAGCGTGCGCTGGCCATCTCCAGGCAAGTATAATATATATACATCCTTGTCTACCTGAGAACTAGTAGTTTAAAATTTCAAAACAAATGGCTACATTATTTTCCGCATCATCCCTCTTGAATTTACATCCTTGGACTTACATGCTTGCTTTGCATTTAAATCAATTCAGTTAAATTGTGTTTATAGTTTAAGTTGCAGGTAGGTGATGGGCAATTTTGAGGGTGTATCACAAGTTTATTGCATTCCTAAGATTGATAACATATCTGCCTAGCACATTGATTGGTTCAAATGAACAGAGTCCCAGAATAATTCAGAACGTACATGTCCATAATCTGTGGTGAAGCTCTCCGTTTGAAATTCACATAAAAAATCCTGTAATTTCTTCTACATTTGTCCTGGAGTTTTGTGTTCAAGGCGATTGCTCACGTGTTCAAGGCGTTATTTCCCGGCTATTTCATATTGGAAGGCCGTTTTCAGAGCCGTTGAATATTATCGGAGATCGCCGTATTATTATTCTAATTACAAATTTCCTTCTTTTGTGACACATAGACTTTTCACGCTTAACCATTCACAGTATAGTTTTACTACCATTTACATCAACCGGGTAAAAATCTCAAAATTTTTGAAAATGGGGGCGCTCTTCAAAAAAAATGTGCGAATATTGCGTTAAGGTCTTCAAAACATCCTCAAAACACTGGTTGGACTGAGTCCTGCCAAGTATTTTCTGTATTATCCCCTGGGAATGGCTCCATGTTAAGTTGCCTCATAGGTGACACAACAGGCTCTGTCGCTTATCGACAACAGAACGGGGTTGGATGACCAACATCTACTGGCCTGAAAATATTGAAAATTATAATAATGATATCATATTGTGACAAGGCATCAAATCCACCTTAAATGGCGCTCAGGACACACTACAAATTAAACAATTCACAGACAGTACATGTACATGATGAAAAAACACAAAAGAAACATCTAGAAGCCTAACTGATACGATGTATAAATCACATGAAAGGAACTCCAACTCAGAAATATCTGACATGGGTGAGTTTTTTAAAGACATGTTTATTTTTTTCAGTCTTGTATTGATGGCAGTTGTCATTCCAAAGACGAGAGCTTTTGCAAATGGCAAAATGATCTGTCACCCCAAATGTGATTGATTTTGGTTTCTTGAAGAAGGGTGCTGTTTCCAAAACAAGAGTGTGAGTTGGGCATATAATTGATAAATACCTCCGTACAATCGATAGAGCATGTAGTTGTTACATTTATAAACGTCCCAAAAGTTTCAAAATTTTCTTTAATAAGCGCCAATGAAAAGTTTCCTTCCAAAATTGGTGTTGACGCATTTTTTGAGAGAGTGAGGATGTGAGCAGCAGTGTTTTGAATTTTCTGGAGATGATAAAATTGATTAGCAGGAAGTCCAAAAAGAAGGGCATTAATACAAATACTTTTCAGAACTATATGTTGTATATCATTTTAAAGCTCTTGCCATAAAGCATGGTTCATTGGCCTTGACAGGGTTCAACACCCACAACATCATGAATGACAACCTCAGATGATTTAGCTCATTTTTTCTCCAGTTTCTCCTTATACCCCAAGTCTGAGCACCTCAAGTACTGGCTTGTATACCTTTAATAGTCATCCGCTTTCATTGTTTTAGCTGTTTTCTCCTCAAACACAAATGACCATAAGGGGACATACTGCAAACATCTGTCTCATCTTCAGCCTTCTGGTATATCAAAAAAAAACTTTTTTATGCAAATTTTGATATAGCAATGGGTCAATTTTCTCAAATATTTTGTTAGAAAAATAGTCAAATTTTCTCAATTGGAAGCCAAAATTTTCTAAAAATTATTGGAAAAATTAGTCAAATTTAATCTGAATCCAAAATATTCCAAAATTGCTTAAAATGTCAATTTTGAGGAAAAAATTGCAATTTTGGTTAAATTTGCATTTCTGGTATAGCTATGGGTCCTTTTTTTGGCACAAATTGGTAAACATATGGGTCCTACTTCCAGAGTGTCGAAGGCACATCCTTATCCAAACCAACTTGAGAATCCCCTTGGTGCAGCTCAGTGCTTGACATACACTAATCTGTCCACAAATGATCAACTGATATTTGATGTTTCATGAAGTTTTGCATATGCATACAGAAAGATCATAAAGCTTGAGATAATTAGAGAGGCATGAAAGGCTACTTACCGGAGTGATTTGACATAGCATTCTAGTTGTGGTGTAAGACACATAAATGTTGGTCCAAGGAGTTGATCTGTAACTACCGTCAGTCCTAGTACAGGAGCAGGAGAACTGAAAACGAACACACAAAACACAGACGTTGTGTGAATGCATTGTAAGTGCAATAGCTGCCAAATTTACCATCACACATACTGTTATGCAAAGACTTTGGTCAGTGGCTCTTGAAATGGTTCTTCAGCTGACTGTGTCTCCTGAAGGACTATTGCAAGAGCTACTGACTCAAGATAAATTGAGTGTTATCCTAATACATGGCAGCACACACATGTATCACATGGCACCTTCTTGCACTCACACCACAAACTATAGGTGTGTTTCTATTGGGACCTATTTTCCGGTTTAAACCAGAAAAGGGATTAACTTGGCTCAATAGAAACAGCCGTTCTACTGCATTTTCTTGCTTATACCGATGAAAGTTTCCACCGGTATTTATCCTTGTTTGGGAAGGATAATGCCAGAGAAATTATCGGTTAACGCCAATAGAAACACACGGCGTTCCGATAGAGTGCACATACCGGCTAAAGACCGGAAATTGACGCCACGTGATCGCAGTAATTGACCCTCGTCCCAGTGTGCGCAGCGATGTTGACGTTAGTAACCAGGGTGTAGCAACGCATTTTGTCAACATCACGATTCTCCGTCGCCGTCTTACTTTTTGGTGCGCGATTACATGTCTCTGTAATATACCTCATGATCCCTTTCTGCCTATCACAACGTGTGGCTTGGGCTTGCAGGAGAATCATTTACCGATGAATTAAAACTCAAAATTGGCATTAAACTAAGGGTATTCGCTCTTTGATCTGACAGTTCGGCGAGGTCACGACCACAATACAACGCGGTTGACCTGTGCAGATGACCTTCATTCAGCTGGTAAAAGTAACAGGCCGTGACGATCGGTTGCATTTTCCGGAAAACGCTGCTCAATAGAAACTTCGCACTATCGGCTATTCTCAGTATCAACCGGATAAATTTTTATCTGGATAAATACCGTCTGCTCAATAGAAACACGCTCAATGATGTGATAGTGGTGACAAAGGCAACATCTTACTTTGGGTATGCCAGTGATTGATGCCTTTCAGCAATACCTGAACTTGACAAGATCAGGTGTGCTCTAAGCAGTAACTCAAATATGATATTGCCTTTGCAGGGACATAATGGCATGAACAAAAATTGACATAATGAAAAGGACCCTTACTGAAATCACTTCCACGAGTTTGAAAACAATCAGGATGTTTACATTCTGTAAAAACAGGAAGAGTTCCAGGGGGAGGTGGCAGTTTCTGGCAATTTCTGGAACAGCATTTACCAAACTTGAAAAGCATGTTGTCATCAGCTCAGACTTTTTCAAAGTTATACACCCTTTAAATAAATCCTGCGTACGACCCCGATGATCGACATTCTGTTAAAAGGTATGTGGTACCTTCAATACTCAGCACTTTGAAAACATCCGTATTGAATGAAATGGGCAAATAAAAAAAATACCTTAGTACAAGCATTTAGGAAATGGTAAATGGTTTAGTAATGGTGAAGTCAACAATTTAACTATTTTTATGTATTTTGTCAATTCCACAGATAAAGATATGCAAGAAATCTATCTCCAAAACTCTGCTCTATTTTCCAAGTTTTATCCATGCTGTCTTTGTGTATGTGAATTACAACTACAGTTTGTTAAAAAAAAACGCAATGTATTTCAAAGTGAGCAGAAAATGATCTTTCTCTAGAGGTATCCAATACGGCTACATCTACAAAAGATTATTCTTTAGCATAGTGCAAGTTAGTAACCATTGGTTACTGTTTCAAGCCTCAACTCATGCACGTGCACCTGTTCCAAATTATGATGGCCCATAGCTTTCGTGCTGTGATCATTGTGATCAGAGGTTTGAGCCAAAGTTAGCGTGAGCCAGTTGGCCTAGTAACAGTCTTATTCCATACCTAAAAATTGAGATTGAGAAAAATTGAGAACTCAAAAATCAGAATGCATGTGTCATGAAGACCTCATCATGCGCGTAAGCCCTTTTGGGTGGTGTCTATTTCTGATCCACTTTAGGGCCTCTAGTGGAGTACACAGGGGCAGAGTATCCTGAAGTCAATCGGTTTTAGTGATTTTGAAGCTGCAGGAAGAGGTTAAGGAGCCAAAAAATATTCTGGCAATTATTTCAAGATTTTTTTTGAAACTTTTTTGCGATTTTGAAGTTCAAAATAGGGATGATTCCTATAAAACAGGGAGGGTTGGCAGTAGAGCCCTGTGGGGCAAGATTTTTTCACCCCGACCCCGGACTACCCCGGTGTATCCCTCCCCGCCCCCGACCCGATAATTTAAGGGCAAACCCGCCCGCCCCGGACCGGCTAGCTTTTTTCATGGACCGGTCCGCCTCTTTTATAGACCAGACCGGATGGTCATGTCAATTCCCCGGTAGAGCGAGTCCATGTGAACTGTGAAGTTGTGAACTTTAACACACAAATTTCCAGATTCAATTGTCATGGTGTTACCGCGCTACTTGGTATTTACGTTATGTTCAAAAATTGATTACGGATAACTTGCGTCTTTGCCATTCTTGGTCAAATTTTACCTTTTCCAAAATCCAAAGTATAGTAATTGACAAAAAACTTGTTGTAATTCAATGTTAGGACTATATCAGTGAATGCGAAATGTGATGCGATGGATGACCTTATTGTTTGCAATAATGAAATTAAACAAGCTGCAGTTGAAGAGCGCACTATAGTATACAAATCCCAAATGGGTTAGTTTTTCGCAGAAAATCCCTAGACATAGGCCCATTTTTCAAGCCAAAATCCCTAGATATGGGTCATATTTTATCTTTCAAAATAAAAGGCCAATGTTTTAAATTTCAAAATCAGAACAGATCACATGCGAGTTTTGTTCGACGCAGGGAATTCGCTGTTGCTGTTAGGTTGGCATGTCCTACCCCCCCGGTCCGATGTTTGCACTGGTTCCGCTCGTTTGCTTCAATATTACAGGGAATTACAAGTTTTTCAGAAACCAGCGAACATCTTTAGCCGATATGAGGGAAGCGCACTGATCTGTGTAGAGATCAGTGGGGAAGCGCCGCAGTGTGCTTGTTATGCTATATGTATTCAAAGATAATGAAACTGGCAAACTCGCGAATCTAGTGTAATGAACGTTGGATTTTAACTTGAAAATGGATTTAGAATCCATACTGAAGTCTTTGACTTTACACAGGAGATTCCTAAGTATGCTGTCATGTGCATGTAGTGTAAAATGGTTTCAGACAAACCATTTTTGAGAAATGGGCAGAGCACTCCCAATTACTGCATAACCGTCACCGGGAAAAATGCGACGGTGAGGCTTGCAGAACTAGATGAAACCAGGACAATCCCATATATACATTTTCATATAATGTTGCTCTGATTTTTTAACAGCTTAAAATTATTTCCCCGGACCGAAAGCCACATAGCCCCGACCCTACCCGACCTGTCCAAATGATCCCTGGGATCATTCCAGGGAATTTCAGGGTGCCCCGCAGGGCTCTAGTTGGCAGGTATGTTATTCTAGCGTGCACTATGTCAGCAAATTTCTACTCATGTCTGCCAACATGGAGAACTGAGTACTTTCAAATCACCAATTCATTCTATACAATATCTTTACTTCACACTTTGGTCATTTTATTTACCTTGCTCCAGATGGTTTGGTACACACCAGGTGAGCTACCATGCAGGCTTGATCTCTTGTTACTTCTCCAAGTGCTGCCTCACCTTCCTCTTCCTCATCACCTGCATACAAGTCAACAAGACTCAGTCACTCACCTTAGTAATTTTGAATTTGCTTATATATTTCTAATAAGAATTACACGGTGCATAACTAAGCTAGCCCCACTAGAAGGTTTGTAATTGGGCGCAAGCAGTTTCTATAGGTGAAATTAGACTGACAGAAAAAAGTGATTAGTGATGGCCGATCTTGATCGGCAGATCGGAAATCGGCCAGATTTTGGCCGAATCGGCATTAAATCGGGATCGGGATAAAAGTCATCAGCTACCGATCTACCTCGCCCATCTCCTAAACTGACAATAAAAAGCCCAAAGTTGACTAATTACTAACTAAAATACAATGAATATTTAAAGCTTACCATTTATATTATTATCCTATGTAACTACTACATGATATGTCATTATAAATGCGCTGCAATCAGAAAAACTAAAGCTTAGACCATGAACATATATGCTGATACCCTGACCAGGACAAATTTGTACTGGCTTTCAAATGAATCTGTTGAATCTGAATCGGGATCGGATCGGCCTGACCTCTCAATTTTCTGATCGGAGATCGGCAGTTGCCGATCTTGGGATGAATCGGCCATCACTAAAAGTGATCACACTTTATTTAAACTATGCAAAAAAGCATATTAATATTCAAATTGGAGAGGACACTCCAGCTTCGCTTCATAGTGTAGAACCAACACGGGAAGTAGCAGTTACCGGTTTTAAGCTACTTTGTTTGATTGGCGTAGACCATAGCGCCAGGGGCTACTTCCGACGGTGGGAGAGATCATCGCATCTCACTGGACAGCTACCGCCCGCCTTAAGCTGGGCAGCCCTCAGCCAATTGGGTGCTGTCCCGCCACAGTTAGTCTTCCTCATAGGGTGCATGGGGATAGTGGAGACATTCATGAAAAGCTGACTGCAACTACAGCACCTGGCAATCAAGCTAAGAAACCCAAGCAGACAACTCCCCGCAAGCTGGGATGTTGGAATGTGCATACCCTGCACCTGGGTTTTCTTTTTAAGTGACCATCTCAAAGATATCAATGATACTCGCAAGACAAGCATCATTAATAATGAGCTCCTAAGACGAAAGTCGACATTAGCTCACCCTTACAAGAAACACGTTCTAGCAGATCGGACACTCAAGGAAAAGGACTACACATTCTTTTTAGCAAGGGAAATCAGCAAGAAGAAGAACCTCGTGAATTGGGCGTTGGTTTTGCAGTTGGTAACTCCTTACTGAGCTCAGTGGAGCCTGGTAACAGTGGATCAGAACGCCTTCTGACACCCTTCGCCTTCACACCAGAGATGGGCCAGGTCCCTCATCAGTGTGTATGCTCCAACCCTGACTTCCACTTCTGAAGCCCAAGGATGATTCTACGAAAACCTTGAAGCCGTAATCAAGGGTTTCCCAAGTGATGAACACCTACTTCTCCTGGGTGATTCAATGCGAGAGTGGGTTATGACCACGAGTCCTGGCCAGTCTTCGCTTGGACATTTTGGTGTCGGTAAGACCAACGATAATGGACAACGTTGTCGGGACTGCAAACAACGAGGATGCACACGCATCTAAACAAGCTGTAAACCCACCATACCTGTGGGTGACCAACACACCATTTTCAAGGACAAAACCAGCACAAAGTATCTTTCTCACGATCCACGCACTGGCATCACTGACCTGATCATCACAAGGCGATTCTGTCATCAATGACATCAACCTCACTCGGTCTTACCATAGTGCAGACTGTGATACAGATCATGCCGTGGTCTGCTGTAAGATTCGACTGCAACCAAAGAGGATGCATCCGCTTCTAAAACAAGCTGGTAAAACCACGATCAATACCATCCACAAATGCCAGCTAAGTCGACAGAGATTGAGAGCAATTTGCTGTTTCCATCAAGACATCCATGGGCTTGGTTGGTCTCATCTTCGG
Source organism: Ophioderma brevispina (assembly GCA_023653785.1). Classification (NCBI taxonomy): domain Eukaryota; kingdom Metazoa; phylum Echinodermata; class Ophiuroidea; order Amphilepidida; family Ophiodermatidae; genus Ophioderma; species Ophioderma brevispina. The sequence continues at coordinate 8,576 of JAMKCH010021741.1, read as the reverse complement.
GAGACAATTCAGAGCTCAGCATTCTGTATATTTGGAAAATATCCAAGCAGCAGAACACGATTGGTTGAGGCCAAGTCAGGCTTCTAACTCAGTCATTGAAAGCCAAAAGAGAAGCGTTCAGGGAGTATAAGGAGTTCACCCTCACACACAACCTGAGAGTGCTTCAAGAGCTAGAAGTGAAGTTAGTTCGCGGAAGGCCAGGAAGTGTGCCCAATGAATACGGCTGCGAAGAGCGAAGAAATACAAACCGATTCTGCAACAGTCAACATCAGACTATGATGATGGAATAAAGAAGGTGTAGGGCCATCTCAAGTGCCAACAAAACAGGCGCCCCTCAAGTCAATCCAGTGGTGAAGTCGTCACAGACAGAAGTAAGCAGATATGGAGCGCTGGGGGAACACTTTTCTGAGCTATACTCTACAGAAAAGGATTGTACAGAACCCTCAGCCCTTGACAAGATCAAGAGTAGTCCCACAATGGCTGCCCTAGTGCTGGTACCTAAGCGGAAGTGAACTGACATGGCCCTCGACACGTATATCATCTGGGAAAGCCCCGGAGAATGAGTGGAATACCACCAGGGACTCTTGATCAAATGCTGCCAAGCTCTCTGCGCCACCACTACATGTAGTTCTCTGTCAATGCTGGCAGGAAGGAGCTGTACCACGGACATTGCGCGACTCAAAGATAATCACCCTCTCCAAGAACAAAGGTGAATGAAAGAAGGTGATTGCAACAATTACAAGGGTATTTCCTCCCTTAGTATTGTCGGCAAAGTTTTGCCTGTTGCGTTGATGCGTCTTCAAGTCCTTCAAGGGTGTATCCTGAGTCTCAGTGCGGGATTTCTGCTGGCAGATATACGATCGATATGATCTTCTCCATACACCAACACAGGAGAAGGCAGAGCACAACAGAAGCCACTCTACAGTGCTTTCATAGACCTGACCCAAAGCCTTGGACTGGTTTGCAGGAATGGACTGTTCCAAATCCTACAGAAGATTGGCTGTCAACCAAGTTCTGAGCATCATCAGGTCTTTCCACACTGACATGAAAGAAACGGTTACAGTTTGACGGCAGCCTAGCAGAGCCGTTTGACATTCGCAGTGGTGTTAAGCAAGGTTGTGTTTTTGGCCCCAACCCTCTTTGGGATATTCTTTACAGATATTCTGAAGCAAGCGTTCGGTACAGCCACAGAAGGCATCTATATGCAACCAGGTCTGATGGTCGGCTCTGCAATCCTGCACGCCTTAGAGCTAAGACAAAGGTTCGTTCAGATAGTGATTCGTGACAGTGTGGTTGCTGAGGATGCTGCCATTACTTCACACTCCAAGCAGGAACTTCAGCTGCTCATAGATGCTTCTCATAAGCCTGTAAGGACTTCGGACATGTCAGCAGTTTGAAGAAGACTATATGTCCTTGCCAAGATGTTCAAGAACCACCTGTCATCACAATTGACAATCACACACTTGAGGTTGTTCAGGGCTTCACCTACCTAGGGGTTCCACCATCAGTTGACAGTCTTCTCTCGATGCAGAAATCGGCAAACATAATTGGTTTAAAGCTGCTGCAGCTCCTCTTGCCCGGCTTACAACCGTGTGTGGGGAACAAAATCGGAAGCTGTCCCTTAGAGACAAGGCAGCAGTTAGCAGTTTACAATGCCCCCGCATCACAGCACATTACGGTATGGTAGTGAGACATGGAATACATACTCTAGGCATGAGTAGAAAAAATCAACAGTTGCCATCTGCGGCTGTTTATACGCATTCTGGGGGGCACTTGGAGGACATGGTGCCAAATTAAGAGTTCCTGACCCGAATTGGACTCCCCACCATATATACATTTCTTAGACAACCAACAGACTCCGATGCCTGTGGGCCATGTCAGTCGAATGGCGATGGGCCGTCTATCGCGAAAGATCATTCATGTATGCTGCAGCTGATATGGCAGAGGAAATTGGTCGACCCATGCTCCGCTACAAGGACGTTGTAAGCGTGTGATTAGTGTACCCTGAACATCGAAATTGGGTGCTGGGAGAGAAAGAAACTTGCTGAAATCGTCACTTGGTGAGAGGAAAGAGAACATGAAGCAACGCATAAGATTGGAGAAAACAGATCATCAGCCAGTTGGAGAAGCAGCGAGCCTAATAAAAGAAAGCTGCACAGGATAATTGGATAGTCAAGCCTGCGCTATGTGACATCCCATAATGTAAGCCACCTGTGGCAGAGACGGCCACTCTAGGATTGGGCCTCTTCAGCCACAAACGTCGCTGTTCACCTAACCGTGGACTCAATGGGGCACTGTTCAATAGTCGCTGCGACTGACGGAGGCAATGAAATGATTCAAATTGGTAGAAGAAAAGTACCAACGCAACTAGACTCATGCTTCTATCACCCCAACAAGTTAGAATTATGGATGAGGGATTGGGTGGTAGAGTGAACATTTTTATTAACATAGCATAGAAGAAGGGCAAGCCGCCAAGAAAAGAAATCCCAAATTTAGAGTTGAATCGGTTTTAACAAAGAAATGCAAAATCTGACAAAAAATTCTGAATTTTTTGTATGTTGTCAAGGAAAATTCTTATAGTTTAAAACCATTGGAGTTGAAGAATATTGGTAAGGGTTATTTTGATTTTTTGGTATGAAAACGTATGAGACAGAGGGGAAAAAAAAAAATAGGGAACACCATGACCGACCACATCAAACACCAAATTGTTAGTGGGTTGCACTCCGTGATTGCCTATAAGTCTTTAATATTTTATGGTGAGTGTTTTGTTGAATGAGGGCTGAATTGGCCCCCATCATCGCACAAGAGAAGCTATTAAATTCATAATCATCAGGTAATGTGTACGCAGCAGACATCATCGAGCTCTATCCCACCATTCATCAGTTTGAATCACGGGCGCTATATGGTTTAGCTGGTAGAGTGGATTAAAAGAATATCTTCTATCCGCACACCACACCCTGCGTGCGTAAACAGCTGATCAACCATCCCTTCTGTGCCATTACAAAGTTCTCCCATAACATGTTGTTGTCTGGGCCAAAATGGACCTCATTATACATTGATAGTTACATTTTAAGATAGTTTATGTTATACATATATATCATTCCAATGTGATAGATGGTCTCTGAAATGAAAAAACAAGTTTTGAGGAACAGTAATCAGCAATATGAGATGGGGTCAACCAATGTCTCAGGGATTACTGTTCCTCATTTAGGGGGGCAGCTATTCAGTTACATTTTAAGATAGTTCTGTCTATACACTATATATCATTCCAATGTGATAGATGGTCTCTTGAAATGAAAACAAGTTTTGAGGAACAGTAATCAGCATATTTGAGATGGGGTCAACCAACTGTTCTCCAGGATTACTGTTTCCTCATCTTAGGGGGGCAGCTATTCATTATTACTCTCTTAAAGGGGCACTGGCACGTTTTCACAAAATATGAAATTTCAATTTTTCGCAAATGATAGGCTAGGCCATTGGAAGAATAGGGATAGTTTACACATAAAAATAACATGCCCAATAACAGATAGTGACCATAATAAGAGGCTAAAGACATCCAGGTAATTTGAATTTGTAGGCTAATTTTAAGTTTGCCATAACTTTAATCAACAAATGTGTCTATTACATTAATATCATAGATATTGATATTAAAAACCACAAAGGTCACAGACCGGTCAAACAGGGTGCATGCCATGTGAATCAACTCCGGCGTGTGGTTTCTTGTGTTAACACCATTTCTGTCGTCTGCTAAATAAATGTCGACGGAGTCATTTTTAAATGAAAATTATAAAATTGTTCTGTTTACCCATAATAGTATATGTACTTGTGTAATTGAGTGGGAATTTCAGGTAGATTCTTGCAAACCATGTTTTTTCGAATGATTACATCATGAAATTATCAAAAAATAATGTTTGCATTTTTTTGGCGGCCATCTTGGTATGTGGGTGACCATTTTTCAAAATGGCCGCCATTCCAAATTACTTTTGCATATATCTCAGGCTTTGAAGTTCATAGAGACATAAATCTGGTGCCTATACCCATGTTTAAGGGTCAAAGAATTGATATTTGATGTTGATTTAATGGTGTGATGTCTTCAATCACTATAAATCCAAGATGGCCGCCAAAACGGTATCCTGATCCAATACCGGTGCTCAATCTGTTGGGACATCGCCATTCAGCCCACGAGGAGTCAGCTCCAGGTAGAAGGTGCTCTCCAAGTTCAATACCAATAGATGTTACTTGGTTGAAAGCAAGTTTTTTCTTTCCACAAGGCGGCTCCCTTAAACTCCTCAGAAGATGCTTCAAGAGGTTGGACTTTGCGTAAGAAACTCTCTCTGGATTTAAGGCGGTTAGCAGCAGGTCTCTGCCTGGATCTAACGTGAAGCACCATATGTCCAGGTCTCTGCCTGGACATATGGTACTTCACGTTAGATACTTGACATGCTCGCTGCACTTCGACAAATGCCTGGTAGAGCAATTCCTGCTAAAATGTGTAAGTTCTCTATTGGTGTTGGACGAAGACATCCTGTGACAAGCCGGCAGGAGGCATTTAAAGATGGGTCAAGCTTCTAAGCAGAGGTTGATCTTTCCCATACAGGGCAGGTATACTCTGCACATGAGTAGCACAGGGCCAGTGCTGTCGATGTGGGTGGGTACCCCATCTTATGTCAGTGAGTTTGTTCAAGATGTTATTCCGTGAACATGCTTTACTCTTTGTCTTCTTAAACTTTCTAAATTCCGAAGACTTATATCAATGACAAGACTTATAAAAGACTTAAAAATTCAAATCCAGTGTCTTGAATGGATTTGCACCTAGGTGGTTTTCCTTTTAATGAGGAGTGAGTTCATCCAAAGTTTTGGAGAGTCTCTCTTCAACAGTCTGCATCTTGTGCACTGATTCCGAGATCATCTGCATAGATAAACGAGAGGTTCCTGTGCTCTTTGGTTGTCATATTGGTATATAGATGTTGAACAGGAGATGAGTGAGCACATTCTCTTGGGGTAGTCCATTCTAGAGTCTATGCCATCGGCTCTTTTTGCTCCTAGCTGAACAAAGAACACCCTGATTGAAAGCAATCCTTTGATGAGCTCAGTCAAGCGGATGGCATCAGTGAGTTCCAAGATCTTACTATGTATGTATGTTATTATAACAATGTCATAAGCTGCTCATAGGTCGACGAACACAACTCCGGTAACTTATCCCTTCTCAAAACCATCTTCAATGTGTTGAGTTAAGTTGAGTACTTCACGTCTTGTTGATTTGCCTGGCCGGAAACCTGTTTGTTCTGGTATAATGTTTTCTTCTATCAGAGGTGCAATGCGATTAAGCAGGAGACGTTCAAAGAGGTTGTAGGTATGGCTGAGGAGTGATATTGGTCGATAGCTCTTTTGATTAGATGGATCTTTCGCAAGCGTAGGAGTGCCATAACATGTACTTTCCTCCAGATCTTTGGGAACCTGTGTAAAATAAGGCATTTTGACATTTCTGCCGTGAATTTGATATTTGGATGTAAATGATTTAGGATTTTGATGTCTCGTTCTATAGGTTTTCTCAAGGATGATGTCATCTAGGATGTTCCAAAATGTCTTTTCAAGTGCTACTGATGGGGAGCATGACCTTCCCATGGTTATAGGCCAATGTTTTGTTTGTTAATGAGTACTTGCAAAGCGAAAAGTGTTTCTGCTGCCTACCAGAGATGTCTTATTATATTCCATTTGGCGGTATGTTTGTAGCTGGTTGTTGTTTTTTCACATGATTCAGAGACCTGTTTTAGAATTTGGCTTTAATATCAATGGCTGTGAGTATATAGCGCTTCTTGTGGATAGTTAATATTTTGGAGTTATAACTGTTGTATCTTTGATATAGGTAGATTGTAAGACACTCACAATCGGCTGCGCTTCAAATTTATTGTTTCCTCTTGGTTTCTTATGCAATTTTGATAGAACATAGATTTCGCTGCAGTGAATATCATGGTTTTACGGATCTGAAAGTCAAGTGCCATAGTTAATGTTTTTAATTTTGTTCGTGTCTCAAGTGTGTTGTACGTACCAATGCTGTGGTTTCTTTTTTTAGGTCAAAGGGTATGTGTTCATAGGGTGACTGATGCTAAGGCATTTAGGCCTACTTGTATGTAGTCTTGTATGTACTATCAAGAATACCAACGCTCAAGTCTTTGGAACTTATAGTAGCGAGTATTTTTGAACTTCAGGTATACATTTATATCATTGTTTTTACTTTCATTCAATGCAACTCGACAATGACCTACCACAAGGTTAGCATCATTTTACCGTCATTTTTCGTAAAGTCATGATACAGGCCTATCGGAACAGCTGAAACTCATCTCACGTACGCGTTCCTTTGCTCATTACTAGCTTTAACAAATCAATATCATCTACTCTCTGATTATTTCATAAAAGTGAGCACAAACGGCCCATATCGTGATATTTAATGCACACAAAATGGCTTCATCTCTGCAGTGCTTTCAACAGGGGATTGGCCACCTCATATACTCATCATCTTTACTCAAAATGTACCACTCAATGGTATTGAAACATCTCTGGGTAATTTCTTGAATACTGACTGACCTCTTTACTCGAGAATTGTCTTCATACCTGCTTTTGAAGCTAAGAAATAACAACTTATACATATTGGTGGCCAATTTGGCGGCCATCTTGGATTTTAGAGTGGATAAGGACATGATATCATATAAGAGACATCTATCACTTTCATTTCTTGACCCCAAAGCACATAAAAAGATGCTAAAAGCATGTTTATAGATCTGCTTCAGAAATTCAAAAGCTGAAATATAAGGAACTGTACATATTAATGACCATACAATGAGGTTTTGTTTGGCGGCCATCTTGGATTCTATTGTAAGCAAAGTCATGTAACTTAGACGTGCACGAAATTGAATTCTTGACCTCAAGAACCTATGTAAAGAAACAAAAAGCATCTTCATATCTGTTTCAGAAGCTGAGATATAGCTTATTTTATGTTATGACGGACATTTTAGTGGCCATCTTGGATTTATAGTGAATGAAGACATCATACCATTAAACCAACATCAAATATGAATTCCTTAACCCCTAAAACATGGGTATAGACACCAGAATTATGCTCCTATGAGCTTCAGAGGCCGAGATATAGGCTAATTTAATTATGAAAGGCGGCCATTTTGAAAAATGGCCGCCAATATACCAAGATGCCAGCCGAAAAAATGCAAACATTGTTTTCTGATAATTTTATGATGTACTTAGTGAAAAAATCATGGTTTTGCAAGAATCTACCCGAAATGCCCACTCATTTTGATTTAATGACATAAGTACATACACTATAAGGGGGCTGATTTGGTCAGGTGAGGGTTAATGTATATCAATTTTGAAAAATCTTGAGGGTGCACTATTTTTCAAATGTGCCAGTGTTTCTGTAATTGATAATACTTGTACATCAATTTACACACAAAAGTTTACCTCCCCATCAGAAATAAAAGCTGGGTGACCAGATTGACAACCTGATCTCCCAATTCACTATATCAAAATTGAAATTTTGGTATCAGAAGAAAGTGCATCTTCTTTTAATTCCCCCAATCATATTTTGGGATTTAGCAATACCTGTAGCATAGAATTGTTCAATTTTCTGCAGCCATGGTAAGGTGATATGATGAACACCGGCAGCATGGGAACAGAAGAAGCGACTGTTGGCAGTTGGATCTGGAGATAAAAACAAAATATTATTAAAATATCATATATTTTATGTCCTACTGCTGATACTGATGTTGATTTTATTCACCCTTATAGTGGCCTATAAGCCAAGTTGCTAGATGTTACAATTGAAAACATCAAAAATGTGATGTGATCTGGGAAAACCTGCCACATGTCACACAGGACATTTTTGAAAAAAATAAAGAAAATACCTTAACACTTAAGTGCCTAAGGGGGGGGTTCCATAGTACCCAAGATTTGTTTTTCGGCGATTTCTCACTCGTGAGAAATATTTTCGAACTCTAATTTTTTGTAATTGTGCAACTTATCGATGCGCTTCTTTCCATTAAAAATGTACTGAAATTTCTAGCCCGTTAATGAGATAATTAGCTTGGGTCCCTAGGAACCCCCCCCCTTAGGCACAAATGGGAGTGTGATTTTAAAAATAAAAATGAGCAAACCCTGTTGCCAGAAATATTTTTCTGCTTATGTATGTTCATATTCATGAAACAAAATTAATAACATAATCAGAAAAAATAATTAACCCTTTATGTGCTGAAAAGAAGGCTTCAAGCGATTCCATCATCGAGCGGCTGTGCACCATTGCTGTACAAACCTATGGCAAATACGACTGCCCCCACAAAAAAATACAAGAATGTACAAAATGGTTATGTTTGTGTTAAATATATGTAAATTGGTCCTTCTAGAGCAGATATAAACATCAAAATGATTTGCAATGTGTATGCTGTGGAAGCAGGGTCGCGTAAACACCATGTTACTTTTTGAGCGATTTTGACGCATTTCGAAAACAATGATGTGCCCCTAATTTCCAGACGATAAACAGGAACTCATTTATATTGCACCTGTGGCTTTGT
>JAMKCH010021740.1:0-49367 GCA_023653785.1 Ophioderma brevispina | reverse complement strand
AACCACTTCAAAATGCTCACCGTTCTTGAAAAATATGTTATAGGATCAAATTATCAACGAATGTATAATATAATGTATGTATAAAACTTATAAGTAAAAATAGCATCTAAAATCACAAAATTGTAAAAATCTGAAAATATTGACCTGTTACATACTTATATAATGAGATTATGTCATTTTCTTACTATTATATTTTCGGTAATTCTTGGCTAAATAGTTAAAAGAACAAAATCATAATAGCTCTTTAAAAGATAAAGTTATAGCTATTTTTCTTGCAATTACGTGCATACCTAATTTCGTATGCATAGTTTGTATGCCAAATTAAGCCTATACTATTGTTCTACATGAGCAAATTATTGCAGATTTCATTTGCCAATAACTTCAAACACTGTATTTTTCGATATATACAAATTTTGAGGTTTGTGGGCATATTTGCCCGCTTTTTGGTTAAAAAAGCCTCTTTTGTTCACAGGTCGTCCCCTTGGCCTATTAGCTAAACAGAAGATGGTTATCCGACAATCAAGCTTTTGCATTGAGTCACTGAAGATTTCCATGACTTTGAATCACTTCTTGGCTGATTCGTGGACGATATACATGCATTAGCTAACCATCTATTGTAATCCGACAATCACAATAAGCTTTTGTATTGAGTCACCTGAATATTTCCAAGACTTTAGTTGGCTGATTCGTTGTCGATAGACATGTATTATCTAACCGCAATGGTCTGGTAACCGAATCACAATAAGCTTTTGTATTGAGTCCACCTGCAGATTTCCCAGACTTTGAATCACTATCTGGGCTGATTCGTTGTCGATAGACATGTATTATCTACCAGCAGATTGTAATCCGACAATCACAATACGCTTTTGTTTTGAGTCACTGTTCTTTCATTCTTTGTTGAGGTTTCAACAAAAGGTGCAAAATGTTTCGATTGTCCCTTTAATAGTTAAGAAAATAACTTAGAGTTACTACTTTGGCTGAATCGTAATCGACATATAAGCTAACAAGTAGATGGCAATCTGTGTCCACAATTAGCTTCTATTGATTTCTTTCACTCTTGTTTATTTCTTTCATTTGTAACCACCTGAGGCCGAGGGTTTCTAGACTTTTCCTTTGTTCAATTGTCCGTTATTGTTTGAACTATGAATCTCATCATACGTTATTTTTTCCGGGGTGGTCCAGATACCCTTTTCGGAAAAAAATAAGGTGTGATTAATATTCATCTTTAATAACGTCTCTTACCGTTTTTCGTACCTATACAGGAACAGTTGAACAAAAGAAGAACAATTGATATGATGAAAAGGAAAAGGGCTAGATAGACGTATATAGTAATATATTGAAAGTGAAAGTGGAATAGACTGTATTAGAGCACATACAATAGCAATAGTCTGTGAACTGATGAACTTCGGTTTCTTTAAGTTAACTAACTGTGGCATAATGTAGCATCCTTGGGCTGGGAAGTGAAAGCTTCAAACGGAACATATATTACTAATAAATTACTTACTTTTCCTTTTTTAAATATGTACACACCCAAAATATTTGAAATTTGTGGAGTGATTTCAGTAAGGGCCCATTTCCCTTATGTCTGAATAGTTTAGCATGCCATTGTGTTCCTTTAACATTGAAAACGGGGCTCTGGGATTTATTCCTTATGAATAGGTTCCTTGAGCATTGTAGCAGACATTGCAACACTATTTCGCCGTGGTGAGTGCAAAGAAGGTCGTAAAGTGCAGGTGCCATGTGATCTATGTGTGCTGCCATGTATTAGGGGAAACTCATTTATTTTTTATCCTGATCCATGACTGTTGAAATGTGGCCGCGCCTGAAGAACCGTTTCACGAGCCACTGCTTTGCATAGTAGTATGTTTGATGGGAAATTTCTGACAAATGGCAGCTTCTTTTGCAACTTACAGAAGACATGAGTAAGCTTCCATAAAGAGGAGCGCGCCACCAATTTTTATCGTAACCCACCCCAGTTTTTACATATTGGAATGCTACCATGTCTTAGACACAGGCACCCTGAAGTGAATAAGCGAATTTATTTATTTATTTATTACGTTTACGGTATAAAAGACCCAGAAGTACATTTTGACAACTGAGACAAGTCTGGCATACAGCAAACAGCACATATACGTACATAGGTTAAAAACATAAAAAAAAAAAAAAAAAAACAATATAGTACAAAATCATTCAATTATTAAGAGCTCAACACACTGGGTATGGTAGATTTCCTATAGCGAACTGTTCTGCATTTGGAGGTCCAGTTGTTCTGCACTCCTAAAGATTTGGCCATGTCCTGCTTCTTTTCAATGATGGGAAGCATCTCCCGTGACGCTCAGATGTTAGCTGCTCTGCCCAAACCTCGAAGGAGTCGGGTCTGTTCTTTCCACATTGTGGTTGCATAGCTCAGCGTTTTTCAATGCCTCCGCATTGATTTGGGTAGTGGTAACACCAAGATGGTGCACTGAACGCTTTTGAAATGGTCATTTGGGTTGGACTTTGCCTTTTGCATCTTCTTGGATGCCACAAAGGACTGGCATATTCCAATACCCGGGGCGAATGTAGTCTGATAAACAGACGACAGATCACAAGCAGAGGCCTTGAACGCGCCTGATGTGTGTAAAGCATATATAAACGTCTAGAAGCCTTTGTCGATCATTTGAGTGACGTGGTATCCCAACAGAGATTGTTCGGAATGCTAACACCCAACAATTTTCGACTGTCACCGTAAGGGAATCTTTAACGCTGAGAGTAAAAATAGGGAATTGCGGTGTGTTTTTTCAACGTACATATGTGCATTAAATGTGGCACTTTTCTGGTTTCGCGGCAACATATAATTTTTCTTTACAACCACGCAACTGAGACTTTGTCAGATTTTTTGGAGCTGGGAGTCTGTGTCTGAATGAACATGCCTAACTTCACCGAGGTTAAAGTCGTCACATACTTCCAGCGAAGTTCATCATCAGCAATGATCATGGCAGAGTCATTTGCCCACAGCAGAGAAGATAATCGGACCAAAATTGGTCCCTGCGGGACACCACCCCACACAGAAGGGGATAGACGACTTGCCCTGGATACGAACAACTTGAGAACGATTTGATATAAAGCTACAAATGACAGGAATGATTGACTGACGCACTCCTATGTCATAAGCTTTTTGATGGCAACATTATGATTGATCCTGTCAAAGGCCTTAGTGAATCGATACACACAATATACGTAATTACTTGCTATCGATTCCTCTAAGGATAACATCAACAAGATCAACCAAATAATGTGTAGTAGAGCTGTCAGAATGTTACCTACCGTATGTTTCCTCCTGTCATGTGGGGAGCAAAATATTCCAACGTCCAGTCGCCACAAACTTTTCCAAAACGTTACGCAACATTTAGTAAGGCTTATCGGCCTCAATTTATCGAGTTTTGGCATTTTGGACTTTGGATTGGAGTGATGGTGACATTTTTCCAAATTCTGGAATATCCCCTCTTGCAAACATGAATTAAAAATATGAGTCAATGGTTCACTTAGTTAGAATACGCCCATCTTTTGATGTAATAATATGATGATTTAGTAGTTTCTGGTGTGCACGACAGAAAGTCAAAGCGTGTTTTCTATGGGAACGTTACGATAGCAGGACTTTCAAAACATGGTTGCGGTTTGCTTTTGCACCTGCTTGTCCGCAACCAAAAAAACCTTCCGAACGTTCGCGGTAGGTGGTCTACAACCATCCAGTGAAATTTGCGGAAATTTTGTTCTAAAAATCTCCTCCTGTCACTTTAAAGACCTTCTTTCTTGCATTAAAACAAAACGATTTATCTCTTTTGTCAAAAATTATTGATACTACTTCTTTCACCATGAGAGTTTCTTTTGTAACAGGGATCGTATTTTTTGAAGACAATGCCTCTTCACAATTAAAGGAATGTGGATTTAAATATTGTTTTGTATAAAGCAAGAAAACAAAAAAAGAGTTTGTTTAAGTATTTGGCTCACAACCCTAAGCGCTATGCGTTTATTTATTCAAAATCTTGCGCTAAACACGCGGAAATTTGTTATTGCATATAGACACTTTTTTCGGCCTGTTTCGGGCCAACGTTTTTTTTCTTGATCAGGTAAAACAAAACAAAAATATTATAAATCTCTTCTTAACATTAAAAAAAGACGAGATGCGGTACATTGTGAAATTTTACACCTGTGCTACATGTAGAGTGAAGCTGAGACGAACTTTCCTTTTTTCCTTGGCCTAATTAAAGATGCAACAAGAGATTTCCCATGTCCCTAAAAATGAAAGCCCCCATTTTTGCACTGATAAGCTTTCACCAGATGGAAATTTACAATTATATTACGTTTTAATGACATATTTTATGGTTTCTCATAGGTTAATCATTTTCCCGCTTCTGGATTCTTTGGAAATAAGGAATTCTTTATAACATTAAGTGGAAAGTACCTGCCGAAAGCATTTCGCATTCCAGAACAAAACGCAAAGTTTCTACGAGAGGTTCGTGGAGTATAATTATACAACGAAAACTATTGTGTGTTTAATTAGATTAAATTAAATAATTGTTAATTTAAGAAAAGTTATCATTTGTGAAGTTATCGCCAAGCACTATCGTCATTTTTACCCAGTTACAGAGGAAAGCGCATCAGAGACGCCTATGGATTCAAAAGAAAACTACACATCGCGGAAATCAAGTCAAAGAATCGCACGGTAAGCTTATTAAGATAGAGAATCTGAATGTATACACCATGTACATTACAACATCTTACTGGGAGGCATCCCAGCTGTAGGCATCCCATCCGTAGAAATATCATGTCTGTCTGTCCGTCCGGCTATGCATTTCATTATGCTTTGACATATGGGGGCTGATATTTTGCACGAATGTAGGCGAGGACAGTCTGATACTTATTATCAGGGTTTTAGAGTGGCTCAAAAGGTCAAAGGTCATCTAGAGGTCAATCTGCGTAGAAATGCCATATGACCACCAAATTTGGTCAAAATGATCACTGCCCTGAACACAGAACAAATCTGAGGTCAAAGGTCACACATATAGGTAAAAGGTCATGCACAGGAGAAATACACTAGTCCAACATGTTCGTCTCCTTATAAGGATTATAAAAAAGTATATATGCCTAGGTTCCAATCTTTAGTTAAAGCGCTATAGCCCCATAATGGTTCAAGGTCATCCTGGGGTAAAATTTATCCAATACTCAGATTTTGTTAAAACTGGTGACAACTTGTTTGTATTGTCTGATAGGATCCAAATATTATTATTTTACAGTGTGGGCATTTGTTTGGCTAATTACATAGCAAAATGTAGCAAGGGTCTATGGGGTCACCAAAACTTTCCCTGGATGTTGCAATGGTGATATCACCAAATCAGTTAAAATGCATTTTCTGTTTCAGTATGACAAGAGGAATCATTTGACACCACGTTCAACAATATCGGAGCATTTACCCCCAGGGTGACCTTGAACCATTATATGGGGCTATTCCGCTTTAACTAAAGGTTGGAACCTAGGCAAACTTTTTCTAATCCTTATAAGGAGACAAACGCGTTAGTGTAGATTAAAACACAATTTGACTCGATTTGTTAATTTTTTCCCTGCGATTTTTTTCTGGAACTGCAGAGCCATTGATATTGTCAAGAGGAGGTATAGTGTTCTTCCCACAATGCAATTCTTCCAATAAAATGTTTGCACTGCTTGTCATATGAATTTATAGTGACAAAAAGTGAACAGAACTCATACCAATCTTGAAATTTAAACTTTTTGTCACTATAAATTCTTGTGACAACTAGTGCAAAAATTGTATTGGAAGAATGCATTGTGGGAATAACACTATACCTCCTCTTGTTTATTGTCCATGCGTGTTGGAAAATCCTTCACAAGGTGTTATCACCGCACAATTTAGATTGAGCTGCTTCTCAATTCACGAAGTAAGATGAACAAATCATGAAGTCAAACGTTCAAAGTAATTGAACGCACAGTCGAAGCCTAAGGTTTTAGCTTTCGTTAGCAGACAGTTATTTTATATGCTTACATCATGAATAAAAGAGGTCATCTAAATCGGGTGTGTGATAACACCGAGATCTTTTCACTGCATGGTAATAAAATGCTCTGCACTTTCAGCTAAAATGGATGTTCAAAAATAGCTTTTAAGGGCTTTGGGTCGTCCTTGCATACGAGGGCGGGAGCATACGAAAAATTACAGAACACAGCTAACAATGAATTACTGAAAGGGTCTCCACCCACATAATCATGCCTAAACTGCCAGGTTTAAGGCGTCGGTCCCGAGATAGCCTAGATGGCGTCCAAAGTAACGCTATCCAGGTAATAGTCATCGCACAACATAGTTAAATCTTTTATGAGAAAATCCTTACTGGATCAAATAAATTCAATTTTCTGACAGGTTTAAAAAAGGTTTTTTCCTCATATATTTCCAAGTTCAAAATGGCTGCCAAACAGAACTTTGAAAAAAGTCCAGTATCAGCAAATATGGGTTACAAATATAGATGAAATACATAGATAATTTTTATTGGCCAATACGCACATTTCACGATAACTTTTAAACTGCTCTGACGATGCCGGCCAATATTGGCAGCCAAAAATGTTACCAGAGTACATTTTACGCGCACAATGGCCATTGTCCTGTTCAAGTTACTATTCGCTAACCTTTACAAAATTGGACCTTGAATCCGTAGTCCTTTATTCAGAGTTGTTTTCAACTCCTTCTTGGTGGATGGAAGAAAATTTAGCATTGGCGTTTACGTGGGTTTGACGTCCTTTCGATCCAAGAGGGCATACTCCTGGACCAGGACCGGTTGAGATCTGATCTAAAGACTACATTCCGGACGATTTTTCAGATATTACCACGTATGTTACTGATGGCATAGACACGGTTCGGTTACTGCAATGATTTTTTGAGTAGGGAGAAAAATCATGCATGCAATGATGGAGCGGTTGAAAATAGAGTGGTCACTGTTGCAGCTTAGGCGGCCATCTTTTGTGTATCCAAAGTACCACTCACGTGTACAAATCGAATGTAAATCCAATTGCTAATCACGTGGACGTACCCTGACGTTATTCCAAATTACTTTTTTCCCGCTAATTCGAAAAACATATTCTTTATCTATAGGACACAGGTATTTATACCCGGGTAGAAGTTGTAGCACCTTTTTTTCACCATTGCATAAACGGCTTCGGCTATATTTGTAAGACCAGCCTTTTGCTCCATTCAGTAAATGGATGGTTCCACTTTCCGAATGTAGACTAATCGTCATGTTCTGGGATAGGGAGTTGGTGCGACTCAGAGTTCTTTTTTTTTGTGCTCCTATTGAAATTTATTAGTTGCCGACAACTGACGTATGTACGTCCATAACAATTCTGTAAGCTGCGCCGATACGGATTGTTGTACTAACAACGATTTAATGTGTGGGCAGGTAAAGCAGTCCAAACCCACATTAATTGAACGAAAATAAGCTTAATTACTCCATCATTAATTGAGGTCTATACTTGGAAAAAAATCGACCTCATATCGTGGGGGGGGGGGGGGGTTTACCCAGTTTTTCATATTGCATAAAACTACAAGTTTTTGCCAAATCCATTAGGCTTGTTACCTCACCTTTTCTTTTGACAACATTTTTTTAAGACAAAAGCAAAAAAGATAAAATCAACGAATCAAAGTGCATGCTCTCACTCATGAACACCTCATTCATAAACTTTTTGCAATAATTTTAACCATGATCTTGAACGGTCTCATTGTTTATTTCCATTCTCTTCAGAGCCCTCGTTTAAAAAAAATGGTGAATGTACATTATTCACGTCAGCAACTCTCCTTGCTCATATAAAATCACAAGGTAAGTCTGAGGAGTGCTACAATTGAGGTTGTAGACGCTTGCGCAGGTTTATATAGAGCTGAATGATAACATCACCCAATATAATGTCCACACAAGGTCAAAATTAAAAATACTTTAGATGATTCCGAAATGCACCTCAATTTTTTTGTCTCATCTTTAATTTAAAGAATCGCGGCGGTACTTTGCAAATCATTGTATAGGATGAAATTTGGTTTTGAATACAGTTGGCACCAAAGTATCTGGCAATGTTTTCGACCAGTATTGTCCAAAGGCCAAATATTTGGAAAGTTTTCAATGATATATATTCGTTGCCTAGGTCTTGCTCTTTCATTTAACACCTTGCTTGGTAAAAAAGGCGTGCAAAATGCCAGATAGAACGCCTGAAGACGTAAAACCCCCAAACCAAAAGTTTACTGGAGGCTGGGCAAAGTTCCGGGATGAAAATGCCACCCACGAGACACAATTTGGGGATTGAGCAAAGCGCCTATTATGCAAATCATGGCCATATTCCAGAATTGCCATAAATCCAAACAAGCATTGTCTTAGGGTTTTTTTTTTTGTTCAGATGGATGTGGTCATTGGGGGAAAGCCATCTCAAACACCAATGACTTTGGTTGAAAAGGAATGCTTAAAGGGGTTGGCCCGATTTTAAGGATATGAAGTTTTTCATCTTGATAGATTGGCCTTCACCCCAAAAAAAAACCCCCCCCCCCCCCAATTCTTAAAGTTTCGCGCCGATATTTCAATCCGTTTTCATGTGAGAGGGTTCAAAAACGCGATTTTGTAAGCCCCCGAGAGTACTGTGTAAAATTATATGGTCGACCAAAATGGGGTACATTTTCGCTCATAACTTCCACCAAGGTCCCTTGTGGCCCTAAGATGTCACATGGTAAATGATAAAAATAGTACCTTGCTTCTTATATCAAAATGTTGTCACTTCGGTAAAAATCTGGGCTCTGGGGCTAGGCCTATTAGCGACGGGCCATGGATCTTAAGAGACAACTAAATTTTTACAAAAGCTTCTGAATATATCATGCCCACCCTTCAAAAAAGAGGAATTACTGGAAAAGGAACCTATATACGAGCATTGCAAGTATAGCCCACCAGGAGAATATAAGAACAAAGTGAACAGAACCCTTAGTGAAAGGTGAAACAGGTGTAGAAGTAATTATAATCCGCCGTACTCATCGTCCGGGAACAACGGCAAGAAAAGGGCAATTGATTCAGTTGATTCTTCACGCAACAATTAAGTTTCACCTTTTATTCCGTTTGTCGTCTATGGAGCCACGACTGGTGACCTCCTCGCCGGACATAATTTAAAAAAACCTGATTTGGCAACTCGCAGAAAGGACCTCTTGAATGCCTTTGCCCATTATCTAAAGGCATTTCCCTGGCTCCCAATTCGCTCCACGTGCTCCAAGTACTGTGAGGAGATTTTTTTGAGGATACGAACTTCCTTCAATTATTTGCACCTGATCGCTTTGTAGACTACCTACCAATAACGTTTCAAAGGTTTATTTATTGGATAAACAAGTAAAATGAAAACAAAACTATTTTTTAAACTTGCCTGCTATCGTAATCGCCCCTATAAAAAGGCATGCCTTTGATTGTTGTTTCTTTTCGTGCTCGACAGAAAAATACTAAATCATAATTTTAAAATTACATAAAGACGGCAGATTCGGCCATTCGGCTTAGCACTTCAGGTGTTATCTAATTCATTGATAAGCATACACCGAATATGCGAAAACCCCGCGAGTTCCCAAAAAGTACGCCGACGCAAGGTAAGGTCGACATCCATGTATTTTGAATCACTTACGGCCCTAAATAGCATTTTTTGCCACTTTTCAAAAATCACGGACCGGACCCCCTGCTTTTAGGGGGAAATTGCCTAGATCTAACACAAATACCGCTACCCCCTTTTTTGCGCGGTGATTCGTCAGATTGGTAGTCATTTTTATCCTAGGGTCGTAAGGGATATAGCCGTACTTGTTGTGTTTCTTGTTGGATTTGTTTTTCCTTTTCATGCTCTTTAAAAAACGTTCCACATATATGGACCATTATATCAGTTACAATCACTTCATATGTTTGTATTACTCGTATGCTGTCCCTTTGTGGAAGCTGTTAAGATTAGAGGGTCATCAAAAACCAATGCGGACATTAGCCCTCACAAAATGTCATTCCATCTTCTTTGCAACAACAGCACGGCGTTCTTCGACGTGATGAGATGGGACTTTTTACTGACGAAGATATGAGAGCTTACACATTATAGAGGTATTCTGTTCCGCACAATGATCCTTCTCCAATAACCCCTATTAACATTCTAGCATTCCTCAATTCGCACACTTCCTGGCAGAGTAATAGACGGTGTCCAAAATTTTGTTTTTGGAGTCTAAAACACCCTGCTCTTTTCTTGTTTTATCATAATAAGTATGAAATGCACCGATATGGATTCGTTTTTACATATTATCTCTATCTTTTTACTTTAGTTGAATACAAACAATAGAAATTAATTTGGCAAAGATGCTTTAATATCCCACCTAGGCAAACTGTTCACCTAATGCCCAGGGAGTAATCATAACCATCATATTGGAATTTCTGTACAATGCCTTCGAGTTACAGGTCTGGTTTCATGGTCAGGTGGCACGCCTACAAGAGGTTAGTGCATTAGTATTGTTTCATTTGAACAAGCGCGAGGACAAACAATTTCAGCAATTGAAGTATCTACCTCTTAATTCATTTCTACTACTTTCAAAACCAATACGTGGATCCTGGGTTTCCACGCCCATTGCATGAGGGATGGATTAGGTAAAAATTACTTTTGCTTCGCGGTTAACGTGACGATTGTAAGTCTACAGTATGTTTTTAGATGTCATATTTTGAAAAGGAGGGATTCCATATGGTATCCATTAGGGTTCTTACATTGCAGGGCTTGCTGCTGAGTGTCCTGGAAACTTGTTGACCAAATCTGATGAGAAGGTAGTCTCACTTATTTAACTCCTTGACTCAGTGCTGCGTCGCACGCTAGGCCCCTCTGTTTATCAGGCGTCTCGAATGAGTTTTGGTATCAAAGGAAATGTACTTTCTTGGTTCACCTCATATGTTTCCCATCGTTCTCAGTCAGTTATCGTCGTTGGTAATGTCTCCAAACCACGTCCGCTTCTGTATGGAGTCCCGCAGGGCTCGGTACTTGGGCCGGTTTTGTTTCTCTTATATATACAATCGCTCTCTAATGTTATTAATCAGTACAATTGTTCGTATCATAAGTACGCCGATGATACTCAGATTTCATATTTTGGGGCGCCTGAGGAGTTTGTGTCAACTAAGGAAGTTATTCAAGAATGTATTAGTGCCATTTCGCGTTGAATGGACAGTAACAAGCTTATGCTTAATACTGACAAGACGGAGGTGATGACCGTTGGTACGGCTTCTCGTATTAACCAGATTGAGAGTAATACTATACGGATTTTGGACTGTGACATCTTTCAAAATTCTGTCAAGTATCTTGGTGTTCGACTTATCTATGTCTGAACACATTAGTGACATCTGCCGTTCCGCATATTTATCTTTAAGACAGATTGGGTGTATTAGACCTTACCTATCTGAAAAAGCAACCTCGATTCTGGTTAATTCTGTCATCATCTCACGTCTTGATTTTTGTAATTCCATTTTATCTGGTATCAATTCTGATCAACTACAGCGTTTACAACGCATCCAAATTGTGCTGCTCGCCTAATTCTCAAGAAAAGAAAACACGACCATATTACACATTTGCTTTTTGAGCTTCACTGGCTACCCGTGGAGTTTCGCATAAAATTCAAACTGGGCATTTTTGCCTTCAAGCATTTCGAAGGTACCTTGCCGTTATATTTGACATCTGTGCTTTGCACTTATCAACCATCACGTTCACTCCGTTCATCATCTGAAAAGTTATTGAAACTTCCCGGGTCAACCTTACAATCAGCTGGTGAATGCTCTTTTTCATCTTTGGGCAGCTTCAGCTGTTTGGAATTCGACTCCAACATTCTTCGTAGTATCCCCAAGCTCCAAGACTTCAAACGTCAACTTAAAACTCACCTTTTTCGTCAAGCTTTTCATGGCTCATATCTGTTTTGTTTGATTTGTATGTGTTGTCTGTTATGGCGCTCTGAGTTCTCTTGAAGATTTGCGCCTTATAAGAACTATTCATTATTATTATTATTATTATTTAATCAGACTAATTTCACGACGCTATAAATTTGCTTGTTAGAACAACAATTTACTTCGCTGACATCAAATCTAAGGTAAAAGATCATTAGAACTTAAAAATCGTATTGTTTCACATGACCATTTTAAAAGTTGGCGCTTCCATTAAGTGCCAAAAAGTAAAAACATTAAGTTAAGGAAATCATCCAACTCATTGATTATTATGTATTTCCATCAATAACATTTAATGATGTTGAAATG
Source organism: Ophioderma brevispina (assembly GCA_023653785.1). NCBI lineage: Eukaryota > Metazoa > Echinodermata > Ophiuroidea > Amphilepidida > Ophiodermatidae > Ophioderma > Ophioderma brevispina. Next base: position 37,071 of record JAMKCH010021740.1, on the reverse strand, counting down.
TCATTAATCTTACCCTAGTCATTGCAAGGGCTAATTCTTTATTGAGATATCGATGACATCCTTCTTTCTTGTACTACTTCGAAGTTAACATTGCAGCCTCCATCAAGTAGGAACGTGTTAGAAATTTACCATAATTTGGTAATCAATGTCAATGAATAATGCTTTGTACATTAGCTGGTATAAGGTAAAAGTTTCACATATTTCTTTTACTGTCAGACCTGAATACGGGTTGTTAGGGATAGTGATATACTCTTAAAAGGAAATCTAAATGCTAAAACTGACATGCCGTCGCTGCAATTCAATGGTAGTATAAAAGGAAAGGCGTCCGATACGATTTGGTAATTTAAAGACACTATCAGTGATTTGCTAATCAGAAAAATTCGAAAATCTCAAAAATCAGATTTTTGGCATGTATGTAAACAATGTCCAGTATCCTACATCCTGCACATGATAAGACCACGAAGCAAACCTAATAAGGACAGAATCGGAAATTTAAGTCATAACTGCCGTTCGGACACTTACTACAACACGTAATTGAATTTGGATAATGTTAATCTTGGAAACACTGCGCGGTTTTCCTCTTTCTTGTCTGTCCATTTCTTCAGTTGGAAATGTAATTTATGAGATTCTACAGACTTATCCTTCACTTTTGAAGCTATTCCTCAAATTTTCAAATATTTTTTCAAATCACCTGATAGTGTCTTTAAATTTAAATTCAAGTTTGTCCAATTGCGCTTAATATTTGAAGCAAGCTAATAACATATGTCAAACCAAGGATCAATACTTATTAATTCAATTATCTTTTGGACCTTTCTATAAAAAAACGCTTTCCGTGAAATATAAGCATGTAGATTGCCGAACGGTATATTTTTAAAAAAAATGAAAGAAACTGTGACATTTGAAGTCGGGAAACAAATATAAATGTAAAGCTGATGCCGCGACCTTATTTTATTGAATGTTAAGAATCCTGTTTGAAAGTTGCAACATTTTCACAAAATATACTCAGCAGAAAATCGATATTTCACACAATTGTCAAAGATTTAAAAAATACATTCGCGAACGTCGTCTGGATGGTTAAGTTGCATTATTGTGACAAACTTAAATCTTATGGAAAGATTCAATATGTCTTATACAATGCCAATTTATTAAGAAATAACATTTCCATACATGCTACATGTTCCCTATTATACAGAGTTGTGTGCCTCACATTGTCTACACTGTCCTATCAAAAGATCGCAAAGGACAAACTAAAAGAGCATTAGAGACACATCAACAGAGGGTTCCATGAGACGAGTTTTCCAAGATCTATTGTAATTAACTTTTTGGGTAAAGTTTTCATATTACTTAGATGGATAACCGTAACAACCTGAAATATACATTTTTGTTTACAAAATATAAATAATGTTGATATATTTTGTGAGTCTTGTTAGATAATGAGGACGTGGTGGTTGATGATTATTTCAATGATTTGCAAACACAAAACATAGATATTAAATGGATTAAAACCCGCCGTTGAAACTACCTTGTTGCACTTTAAAAAAATTTAACTTTTACACGTGAAATACATATTTATCGATCAGTATTGCAATTCTACACACTCTTGTTCGTCCTTGCAGAATGGTTCTTTCACAATGATGACCATTACGAACTCACGCTTCTTTTGAAAGTGATGAACTGATGGCAGGATGGTTTCCAACAAAAATGTCAGGAATAAGCTTTTAATTGGTGTGTTTCTAAGAGTAGGAATATTATTGTATTATGCAAGAACAGACAAAGAATGTAGTCGACAACTAGTTTCAATATAGGCTACTTCAAAATGCATAGCAAGATCAAGACTTAACAGCGACATCGGTGTGGGGTACATACACACCGATCCTCACAGCTGACGTTCAGGTGTATCCCCATATGTTCTTAGTAAGGCAGTGGCGTAACTAGAGGGGGGCAGGGGGCAGGGCCGCCCCCTCCTGTGGGACTTGCCCCCCTGAAAAATTAGTGATGTTCACAAAAAAAAAATTTAAACGCATATACTTCACTAACAAATTTTATATCTGCTTGCCCCCCTGAAAATATATGTGCCCCCCTGAACAAGCTGGTTACGCCACATGTTAGTATGGGCGGCAACTGGGTTGTCTTTCTCTTTCTATCTTTTGGTCACAATACTATTTTTGAATTTCTACTGATGGTGTATAATTAGAGTAATTCATTGTGTTTTAACATTAGAATTTTATCTAATTGTTTTGTGTAGTTGTGATTGATAATGATATAATTGCTCCTTTCTATGTAGCGCCTAGAAGCCTCTGTATTAGGCGCTATATCAAGATTTTTATTATTGGTATTATTGTATCATGAACAGAAAGAGCGGTTCAGTTTAACTTGAATGAACAACTGCATGATCGAATTAAAAACTAATATACCGTAAGAAACACAAGCGTAGAGTGCCTTGCCGTCATAATTATTTGAGCTTTTAGTCTTTATTTCGTAAGAGTACAATTAACAACCATTAAAATTTAGCAATAAAACAAAATAAATCTTAAAATAGATTTTTTGCTATTTTTTTTCAGAAAATAAAATCGTAAAAGTTCATTTTTTTCCAGGGTAAAAAAGATAAAAATCTTAACATGTCACTTTTTACAGACAATGTCATGACCTGTAGAAAATTTGTCTACCTTTGTCTATAACAAAGATAGACATTGTCTCTGGCATGATAAGGTAAACATGTTGTCCACCTTTGTCCGTACAGTATAGGCCAATGTCTAAGTTGTATATATTATTATTCAAGTTTTGAGCAGTCCATATTTGTTTTCAAATTTTGTCGTTCTTGAAAAACAAAAATGGATATCTTAATCAAATACAGGCAGTACTCCTCTGAAGAACATGTACCTCTTTTGTGCATTTTTAAATGTACTTTGTACTTTGACACTCATTGACGGCATAACAAACTAACAAAAGTATAATAATGGTTTCAAGTTTCACGTATGCCACTTTATTGAAGTCTTGCAACCAAGGTATTTTAACAAATTTTTTGTTTCAAAGGCATTGAAGCAGTAGGATGGTGCTGTACGTAGAGGTTTAATCAAATGGTTAGCCGTTCCAGACAGGTCGTTCAAAAGCAGTTCAATTTTCGCCGATAAAGTAACAATACATCGGTCCTCGGACCGCTTGTGTCGCCTGCAGTCGCGGTATTTGTGAATGATAGGGCCTAACAAACACCTTTGACCTTGATATGTGACCTTTGACCTCATAAACAAATAGAGGGCTCCATACACCAAGTTTTGGTCCAATGAACTTCAACTTTTTCAATGAGGTCCTTTTATCATTTTGACCTATTTTTACCAACTTGACCTCACAGACCTTTGACCTTGTATTGACCGTTGACCTAATCAACAAATGAGGAATCAGCATGTTGCACCTATGACTCCAAGTTTGGTTCCAATTGAACTTTTCCTTTGTCACATGATGTCATTTTTACCATTTTTCACCTATTTTACAAACTTGACCTCACATTGAACCTTTGACCATCAGTAATTTTACCTTTGACCCGACCTCATCAACAAATGGGGGGGGGTGTGGCCATGTTGGCCCCTTGTGAACCCGTGACCAACCACCCCCACGTTTTTGGGTTTAATCCAGGAAAGTATTCGGATATTACAGCAACTGTTAACCCCTTTTTCACAACAACATCAACAACAACAACAGACATCAACTAGCCATGCATAGACATGGCGAACAGACGGCCTGGAATGAACATATGAATGACCTTTTGAACCCCATGCCTCATAACTTGACCATGGTCACAGATCGTTAAATAAGTTTTTTATATGTTAACACGTTACAAGGATCATTATTGTTGAGTTTCAACTCAATCCAATCATGTCAGAGATTTGACCTTTTAACCCTTATAATGTGACCCCTGGGTCACGGATGGGGTCAACTGTACTTGTTTTGCATTTATGCAATTTCACTGTCATTATTCCTGACAATTTCAGCTCAATCGGAGCTTGTTTGTAATTTGACCTTTTGGGTCAATACTATCATATAGACCACCCTACTATTAATGTTACATCAACTGTAGCAATAACGGGGTTTATCTGTCTTCTATAGGCTGAGATATAGCCACTTTGGTCTTAGTTTTTAGCATTTTTTAACACATTTGACCATTTGACACCCCTTAATATGACCTTTGACCCCCAAATAACAAACCTCATGTAACACAGCCACAATGCATTTTTTCTCAGTTAAATTAAAAAAAAATCTACATTGAATATTCTGGAATAAAAATTCTTAAAGTTATTTAAAGCTCAAAACTGGAAATGACCTGTAAATGACCTTTGAACCCCCCCCCCAACAATAAAAAATACCTTGCAATCATTGGCTAACATACATGAATATATTTAAAAAACTATAAAAAATTAAATTTTAAATTTTAAGATAAAAATAATTTTTAAAAATGTTTAAATATTTTTTTGTTTTTGACCAGGAAGTGACCCCTTATTGATACTTGAACTCCTTATTCCTGACCCCCTATACGTAGCATGGTCAGTGGATCCTCTGAACAAGTTTAGTTGATATCGGCCTATCCTCTAGAAAAGAAGATATTTTGGCCAATTAAATTAGACATTTTGGCTTTCAGACCGGAACTGACCCCCTTAATGACTTTGACCCCCATATCCCTGACCCCCCTATACGAAATCCTGGGTCCAGTGGTTCGTCTGAAAAAGTTTAGATTATATCGGCATAACCCTCGTAGACTGTAGAAGAAATTTTTTGGCAATTAATTATTTATTTTTATGCCTGTTGTCAGGTCAACGGGTTCATACAGAGGTCAAAGTCCTATGACATGAATAACTCTGGTCAGAATAGGCATCAAACCATGAATGAGCTAGATCGATTTGCTGCCAGCATAATAATAAGAAAGAAACCCATCAAACACAGAACACGACGGCTGACTGCCGTCTTGTAAACAACAACTACAGTGGACCAAGTGATCCCTATGTGTGTCTTCTGCCTTAGGGCAGGTGGACACAAAAACTGCTGCGAACCATTTTATTGTAAGCAGACTCAGGCTTTCCGTTAATTTTACTCTAAATCACAATCCACTTCGTCACAAAATCAAAAAGTGCATCCACTATACTAAAACCCAAAATCATCCAAGTGGAACTACTTTTTGGTACCATGGGATACATTTTGAGGATTACCTACCCCCAACCCTACGGAATTTTTTTGTTTTTTCCTTTGGACCATTTTTATAATTATTGTTTTGCTTACTGTTTATGTATTTACGACAACTATATGGTTTCTACACTTTTTGGATGTTAGCATTACATATTACATACAGGTCTGACCTCGTTAAGTAAAACCAGGCAGGTTTTCTGTTTGTTTTTCGGCATTGGTCCCAGTAGTAGTAGAGGATCAGGTTAGGTCATTACTACGATCCCACTTAAAGTGCCCACGCTTTTCAAGCCAAATTGGCCATTATCAAAAGAAAAATGTATATAGTGGCCATAGTCGGTGGTCACACATGAAATCCCGTATCGGTCCCTCTACTCCGGTAAAACTTGGAACTTTGTCACTGTTGTTTATGATTTTGTACAATCTAACGTTGGTCATGAACTTTGACTAAACCCCGGCAAACGGCGCAAAATGTACTGTGACAAACCAGCCAAATCAGGCAGCAGAATTGTCTTAACACATTCGCCAATCTGACTCAATCCATAGAACACAACAAATGAACCTATTTAAATTGACATATCCCTAACTTCCCTACAAGAACTGACAGACCAACCTGACGAATCCCGAAAAGGGAGGACTTCGTTAGTTTCTTGTTAGATCGAAGGGGCAATTTCCTCTTAAAAAAAAACAAGCAGGGGTCCCGCTCCGTGATATGTGAAAAGTGCAAAAAAATGCATTAAAGGTACTTCGGGATATAAAACCATAAAGTTTTTAATAAAAATGCAACAAAACAAAGACTATTTTTCCACCCCATGATATTCTTCGTATAAGTTTTTGTGGTCAACCGGTATCACGGAATGACGTAGTGGCTAAAGCGCTGGTCCGGAAGATACACAGTCAGAAAACTGTATATGTTTACACTAGGGCTGACCTGAAAAACACTACTTTTAAAACAACAAGATGACAAGAAAATATATGCCAGAATGATGTGTATAAAACAATCTAGGGATCTGGAGAGAAATATTCCCATATCTTGAGAACCGGGGGCCTACTATTTTCCCTCGCCTTCGTTCTCGGGAAATAGTAGCCTTTGGTTTCAAGATCATCTTTGGGCAATATTTCCCACCATCTCCCTTATGAGCATGTATTATTTGTATACTCTTCTTAGCATAATCAAGCATGGAACTCTTCAAATCTCCGCATCAAACACGAGAAGTTCTGAGAACCGTATTCGGTTTCAACAGCGGTATTGTTCACTCAAAACACACCCAGGGTCAAATCTCTTTCTCTGAGGGAGTATTTCAATTTCTTGGCAAATAACGTTGGTGGTCACTGCTTCTATCAGCCGCCCAGGAAGTGTTTTGCTCCCTTACACGACTTGCACGTCTTTTATTCTCAAGATGAAATCAATTTGGTTTCCTTCCTAGTCTTTCCATCAAGGCTTCCTGCCATGTATAGTGGCGCCTTGGGTGCTGCTCTTCTTGAAAAGGGTGTTGGCAACAACAAGCTCATTCCCAATCAGAAATCTCCTCTCTTGGTCCTCTCACCCAGACCCATTTGCCAATTGGAACCTTTTCTTTCTTTCTTTCATATGGCAGTGGCCAGCTCAAATCAAGTCGCCACTGACAAGCACCATCAACTCTATGTTAAAACATAGAGTTCATTAATACTGCAGCCGCATGCATGGTTTAGGAGCATAGACTGGATAACGGAGTATTAATTGGCTAAAAACAAAAAAAAAAAAAAAAAGAAAAAAAAAAAAAAAAAAAAGGAAAAAAAAAAAAAAAAAAAAAAAAAAAAAAACCTCAATTGAAGAGATCATCATTCTGTCCCCTGCCACTGTTAAAAATGGTCTTTACGAAACGTCGTTTTAACCATCAAGCCAGACTCAAAACGTGCAAATCACTGTAACAAACGCAAAACTGCAAATAACTGTAAAAACGATGTTTTAACTGTCGTGAGTTCCCACTACCAGTAAAACGCCGTTCTGTAATTAACATTTTTAACATGTGGAGGATATCAGGGGTGATCCATGATTTGAAAAAAACGGTCAAAATTACCGGGGGTGAGGGCTGTAAACTGTCCCAAAATCAGCCCAATTGGGCTGATTTTGAAGAATTTGCAGATTATACAACCTACCGGAGGCGCCGCGTCCACCCCCCCCCCCTCCCTGGATCCGCGCTGTTATAACCAAGACACGCTTGCAATACAAGTCAGTTCCCCGAGTCCAACGAGTGACAACAATTGATAACCCGTGAACTTGTTGTAACGAGGTCAGAAGCATGGATTTGCACAAAACACAAAAGACACGCTCCTTGCTCTTTGGTTGATTCCCCACACAGAAAACGGTGCACATCAGTGATGTTTTTCGCCATGTTCAAGTTAGGGGAATTCATGTTCAAACTGGCAATCTATGAACTACCTTGGTCTTCGCTTTCTTCCAAAAGATAAAGCTTCCGTGGCACAGACCCTTTTTTACATAGATAAGATGTCCGCTTATGATTTGTGGGGTCACTTTAAAATTATGGTGGGGCTCCTGAATTGTCAACGACACGCATTATTTAAACAATTTTTTTTCACTTTTCAATCCTTTTTTTCAACCACCTCCAAAATATCATTATAATTGATACCATCTGGGTATGAGTAGACTTTTGAAAACATTTCGGCATATTTGTAAATGAAACAACGATTACGAGCCCCAAATACGAAGTTGTTTCCAAAAACGTTTTCTACCAACTGTAGAGGTCAGCGCTGGCACCATTGTTTTCATGGAAAAAGAAATAAAGCATGCAGCGTGACCTGCTGTCTCACTGATATGAATGATTTGCATGAGGGCTACTTCATGCCCCCCCAGAGAATAAACTGCATGGCTTCAGATTGTTGTGAAATGGCCCTTTCCTGTCCATCTTGTTTCTAAAACCGACCCTGCAAAGCGATCCATTTATTTATAAATTCCTAGTGAGGCTGGTATTTCAATGTGTCGATTCCTATATTATAATGTAATTTTGTTTTGGACATACTAATCAAAATGCTTGAACAAACTGATTAAAATCATTAAATCTCTCTTATATAAAACTCAGATCATTTGTGCACAGCTCATCTATGGTTTTTGTAAGGATTTTATTTCGGACCTCTGACGTCACGAGACGTCATAACAATCAGCACCATTCTTATAGTTCCCCTGAACCAATCCAATTAACTTAAACAAAGGGATCTGCAACTCTCACTGTATCCTTTTAAGTACCTGATATAACATTCTAACTACAGAGACATGATCTATATTTACAAGTGTTTTTTTCTATTGGTTGGCTGCCAACTGACGTCACGTGTTTATATCATCTATGGCTGTGACAGAAATGTATAGTATTCCCCATTTGGTAGTCGTTTCCAATTACTGTTATGTAGTTGTAAACATTGTCTTATACCCAACCCTACTTACTTTGAAAACAGATGTGAAAATTTTTAGGCACATAGCATAATAGCCTCTATAGATTATGATAGGAACCAAACAAACCAATCATCCACTACATATTCTAGACAAATAACCAAAGGCATTGGAAGTAATCCGGGGAGAATCCTCACTGAACAATACCAAGTCAACTATAATAATATATTTATAGTTTAATGACCGTCTTATACCATAGGGTACCTTTTACTACGAACAACCTATAATCGTAGCCTGTTTCAAGGCGTCTGAATCTGCATATATCGCCAGCGAACTACCGTAAAGCATTAATTTTGACTCAAACGTTTTTATAGCCATAGCTATTTTAGTATCCGGAATCCAACACAGGTGGTGCGGTTTAGCTCGCCAGCTGGTCAGACAGCCTGTACTACTGCCTGCCGGTTTTGTTATTATTCAGTACAGTTTGTGGTTTTTCGTGATTGCAAAATTTCTTCGCGGGGGGTTTTGTTTGTCCATATGGGCGTTTAGGAGTTAGGGGAATAGAGGTGGCAATATCATGACCTCTATCCGTACTGACATGTTTTCGGGCGACGGTGTTGCCCAATGCGTAACGAGCTATTGGGTGTCTTTGTAACTGGGCAGATTACGTAACTGGGTAGGGCCATCAGATTGTATTTAAATACAGGAATAAACCTCACCCAGCTAGGGTTTTGTTAGACGAAACGAGATACCAATAGCTGTAATACGGGAAAAGTAAGAAGAACATATAACTTTGGAAAATATGAAAGTCTGTCTGGCACGGAGACCCGATGTTGCGTGTAGCCCCAGATGAGGGTCAAGTTACTGGGGGTCAAATATTGAACTGCTCTAAAGCTAATGAAATATATCTCAAATTATTCCTAGATTACCATGAGTAAAAAAGGTCCAATTGGTCACATGTGTGTGTGCTTTCCTTTCCAAGATATTTGGAAAATACCTAAAGGGTCATTTGTTATTCAGGAAAGGTCAAACAATTGTAATACAAAGATTTCTTTGTAAAAATGTTAAAAAACAGATTTAATTATACTATTTCAAAATATGTTTTTATTTTGCATAGGGTTTGGTTCCCTTTCATAGGGAGGGGTATAATCCGGCCGTCCCCATAGAGTCTACAGGGAATTTTGTAACCCCTCCATTATCCAACGGAGATCCGAAAGGGCAAAAGCATTTCATATTTGGATTCGTACATGAAACATTTAAAAACAAATTTCCAAACAAATCTGGGTACTTCAACGGGTGACCTTTCTTGAATAAACAAATGACCTTAGTTCTATTTTCCCAAAATCTTGGACAGGCAGCACCACACGGCGTGTGACCCAATGACTTTTTTTACTCCTGCTTACCGAAGGAATAATTTGAGCTATGATTAATAGATTTAGAGAAGTTCAAACTATTTGACCCCCATAGTAGTTTTACCCCTCTCAGGGCTACACGCAACAACGGGTCCCCGGCAGACTTCAATTGCAAAAGTTTATATTTTTCTCTGAATTTTCCATTTCAGATATGGGTATCTCGTTCGTCTAACCAAAACCTTAGTGGGGCTGATGCTCTAGAAGAACAAGACGCTAGGACCCCGCCTCGCTGTGACGATTCGTGGAAGTTAAGAAGTTTATTATGGGAGGAGATGCGTGTGTGGTTTTGACTTGTGAACGGTAGTAATTCGTAATAGCGGGAGTGATTCGTGCACATAATCTGGTATGAAATAGAGTATGAGACCATTTTCATTTTACCTAATACGGTTTTGCATGGGCGCCGGCCTAAGGACCTGAAGGGGGGTCATGGGCGCCGTGCTAAGGACCAGGGGGTAGATTTTGAGATCATTTTATACCCATGTGTAAAAGCGTGTATGGGCTCATCTAAGGCCCGCGGGGGGGGGTCCACACCCAATGATTATATCGGGGGTGTACTTCGGAATGGGGACATAGCCGAGCGTTTTGAACAAGACGACATTATCGTGCTTTTGTAACACAATTATTTCAAAAAAATTAAAAGTGTACCAGAGAGTAAAATCAATAAAAAACAGGATAGAAAACAAATACTTAAAAAATTAATGTCCCTATTATCATGATGTTAACCCACTTTACAATACATTCGTATTCTGCACTATGACTTTAAATCCCATCCAATATTGAAACTCCTGTCCCAAAGTTAGGCTGGACTAATTGACTGACTGAAGGATTGATTCCAAGCTGGTCGATATATGAAATCCCAAAAAAATTCCGTAAATTTAGGACATTTTGGCAGCAGTAGTTCCAGACATTTTAGGGTAAAATGTACAGAAATTTATGTCAAATTAACGAACTTTGACAGTATTACAGAAATTGTCTCATATTACGAAAAAAATGCGTATTTTAACAGAATTTTCAGTAATTTTATATTACGGAACCAAAAAAAAAAAAAGTCCGGAACTATTGCTGCCAGAAATTTTGAAATATTTCCGTAAATAACATTTTTTATGTTTTTTGTTTTTTTATTGTTATCTGTTTTCTCAACAGTTATTCAGTAAATTTACGGAAATCTGGTTTCTTAATTTACGGACATTTTTAACAGGTACCTAAGAAAGGTTTGCAAAGTACCATACAGGTGAGTCTTTTTATCACAAGAAGACATGTTGCAATATGTATTGTTTTAATTTAAAGAAAGCAGTGCAAATTGTTTGAACTGTAAATTCTGTTAATATGGAAACTCTGTTAAAACAATGGACATACATGAATTATTGTAATCAGACTTTTCATAAAGGTGTTTGAACTGATCTTCTGACCCATTCTAATGTCTTTTTAACTCAGGGTGCAATACCATGTCCAAAAATTGAGTTCAATTCCAATGCGAGTCTTGTTTACTTGATATGATATCAGAAACGACCTCCGTGATTCTTTGGAAGCCGCTTTGAGAAGTCGATATGTCATTTCCGGTATTTCTACTTTCAGAGATGTGCACTATCAATGTCTGACGACTACCCGTGCATTATCACGATCTAAAAGAGCTCCACTTCCGGCTTTAAATTAACGAGAAATAGCGAACACCAGAACAATAGATCAATAGGAAATCCGGGAGCTAGAAGTGTACGTTAAAGCAATAATAGCACATTTTTTGAAGAGCGCCCCCAATTTTTCAAAAATTTGAGATTTTTACACGGTTACATTGGTAACCGGCAAGTAAACTGTCATGTGAATGGTTAAGCTCGAAAATGTCTATGTGTCGCAAATGAAGGATCCCACAAGCGACGAGCCTACGGCGTACCCCTCCCCCGAAAATAGAAGTAAGAGTTGTTTAGAAACACAAAGCTTCACGGTGTGTATTGACATATAGATGGCGTAAGAGTTGTTTAGAACCTAAAAGCATGATGCATTGACCTACAGATGGCGCTATAGTGGTTTAAAGAAATATGAGGCAATCAGAGTCTGTGAAAGGGTATTCAGTAGGAAAGCCGTTTATAATAAACTATAGATTTTAAATAACTTATCAACAAACACACACACAAAACATTAGTTAGAAATCATCAACTCATTGGTTATTGGTTTTCCACTCATAACATTTAATGATGTTGAAATGTCATTAATCTTACCCTAGGTCTTTGCTTGCTAATTCTTACTTTAGGATTCGTAACATCTTGCCTTTCCTTGGTACTTCTGAGAGTTAACATTGCAGCCTCCATCAGTAGGGAACGTTTTTATAATTTTACCATAATTTTGGTAATCAATGTCATGATAATGCCTTGTACATTAGCTGTTTATGTAAGTTTCACATATTTCATTTACTCAGACCTGAATACGTTGTTAGGGATAGTGATATACTCACTCTTAAAAGGAAATGCTAAATGCTATCAACTACGGACATGCGCTCGATGCAATTTCAATGGTTGTATTAAAGTGAGGCGGTCGATACGATTTGGTAATTTAAAAAGACACTATCAGTGATTTGCTACAAAAATCGAAAAATCAATCAAAATCAGATTTTTGCATGTATGTAAACAGTACAGGTATCCTAACATACCCTGCAAATGATAAGACCAAAGGAAATCTAATAAGGACAGAACGGAATTTAAGAAGTCATAACTGTCCGTTCGGACACTTACTACAACACTAATTGAAATGGGGCATCGTATCTTGGAACACTGCCGTTTTTCTTTCCTTTCTGTCAATCTTCAGTTGGAAAATGTAACTTCTGAGAATTCTACAGACATTTCCTTCACTTTGAAGCTATTTCTGCAATTTCAAATATTTTTTTTGCAATCACTGGATAAGTGTCTTTAATTCTTCATAGTTTGCCTAAATGCTCTTAATATTTGAATCAAGCTAATACATATTTCAAACAACCAAGGATCAATACTTATTAATTCAATTATCTTATGGTGACATTTCGAGTAAAACGCTTTCCTTCCGGAAATATAAGATTAGATTGTCCGAAGGTATTTTTGTTAAAAATGAAAAAGAAAATGGACATTTGAAGTCGGATATAACAATATAAATGTAAAGCTGATGCCGCTAACTATTTTACTTGAAATTAAGAACTGTTATGAAAGTTTGCAACAAATTTTCCAAATAATACTCAGCAGAAAATCGATCTTTCACAATTTTCAAAATATTTAAAAAATACATTCGCGACGTCGTTCTGGAATGGTTAATTGCATTATTGTAGAACAAACTTAAATCTTTATGGAAGAGATTCAATATGTCTTTAATCAATGCAAATTTATTAAGAAATAACCATTCCACTACATTTAACATGTTCCCTTCTGTATACAGAATTTGTGCTCACATTGTCTACACTGTCTATCAAAAGATCGCAAAGACAAACTAAAAAAAAAACAAGAGCCCCACAATTTAAGAACACATCAACAGAGGTTCCATGAGCAGTTTTATTCAAAGATCTATTGTAAGTACTTTTTGGGTAAAGTTTTACATATTAATGAGATGGGAACCGGACCAACCTGAAAATATACATTTTTGTTTTACAAAAAATATAAATAATGTTGATATATATTTTGAGTCATTGTTAATAAGGAGGACGTGTGTTGTGATTATTTAATATTTGCAAAACAAACATAGATATTAAAATGATTAACGCCGCCGTTGAAACTACAGTGTTGCCTTTAAAATGTAACTTACACTGGTGAAATAACATATTATTATCATCAATCAGTATTGCAATTCTAACACTCTTGTTCGTCTTGCATAACTTCACAATGATGACCATTGACGAACATCCGCGTCTTGAAGTGATGACTGATGGCAGGATGGTTCCAACAAAATGTCAGGAAGATTGGTTTATGGTGTGTCTAAGAGTACGGATATATTATTTGGGGGGGGGTTGGGGGTTTATTATGCAAGAACAGACAAAGAATGTAGTCGACAAATGAGTTCATAGAGGCTAACTTCAAAATGCAGGCAATATCAAACTTACAGATCTCGTGTGGATACATCCACACAGAATCCTCACATCTGACGAATTCAGTTATCCCATATTTCTTAGTATGCATGGCTTCCTAGAGGGGGGCAGGGGGCAAAGCCCGCCCCCCTGTGGGGATCTTGCCCCCCTGAAAAATAGTGATTTAACATAAGGCCATATACTCTACTAACAATTTTAATATATGCTTGCCCCCCTGAAAAGATATGTGCCCCCCTAAAAAAAGCTGGTTACGCCACTGTTAGTATGGGCGGGCAACTGGGTTGTCTTTCTCTCATCGTTGGTCACAAACTATGTGTTTGAATTTCTACTTGAAATGGTGTATATTGATGGTATATCATTGTTGTTTTAACTAGAATTTGTATCTATTGTTTTTGTATTTGTCGTATTGATAATGGATATAATTATTGCTCTCCTTTCTTTGTGGAACGCCTAGAGGCCTCTGTAGTAGCGCTATATCAAGATTTTTATTATAGTTATTTTGTATCATGAACAGAAATAGCTTTTCAGGATTTAACATTTGAATAAAGCACGCATATCGAATAAACAATCTATATAACCGTAAGAAACAAAGTCGTAGAGTTGCCGTCATATTATTTGAAGCTTGAGTCCTTTAGTTCTTATAACATTAACAACCTTCAAATTAGCAATAAAACAAAATAAAATCTTAAAAGTATATTTTTGCTATTTGTTCATCAAATACAATCGAAAAGTTATTTTTTTCAGGAAACAAGATAAAATCTTAACCTTTAACTTTTTTAAACAGACCAAATGTCATGACGGTAAATGGCTACCCTTAACCCTTTGTCTAAGACAAAGATAGACAATTGTTTACTGCGCATGAGAAGGTAAACCTTTTGTCCACCTTTGTCCGGACAAAGTATAGGCCATTGTCTAAGTTGTATATATTATATCAGTTGGAGCCGTACATATTTGTTTTCAATTTTGTCGTTCTGTGAAAAACCAAATGATATATTTTCAAACTAACAAAGCAGTAGCTCCATCTTGAAATAACATTGTAACCTCGCGTTGTGCATTTTTTTAAATGTACTTTTGTACTTTTACTCATTAGACTCATCCAAACTACAAAGTATAATATGGTTTCAATTTTCACGTAATTTCCATTATTTTTTGTTTTTTTATTTTTTTTTTTTTTTTTTTTTTTTTTTTATTTTTTTTTTTTTTTTTTTTAATTTTGTATTTTTGTTCTTTTTTTTTTCTTTTTTATTGAATCTTGCACCAAGGTTTTTAAACAAATTTTGTTTCACGTCCTTGAAAGCATGAGGATGTGCTGTACGTA
This sequence comes from Ophioderma brevispina, assembly GCA_023653785.1. NCBI lineage: Eukaryota > Metazoa > Echinodermata > Ophiuroidea > Amphilepidida > Ophiodermatidae > Ophioderma > Ophioderma brevispina. The sequence continues at coordinate 21,751 of JAMKCH010021740.1, read as the reverse complement.
GCGGTTTAAAATCAAAGGTTTTACCGTTCAAATGGACGGTCCGTTTCCAAGCAGTTTCAATTCGCCGAGTAAGAGTAAAAAATACATCGGTCCGCTGACCGCTGTGTCGCCTCATTCGCCGTTTTGAATGATTGGCCTAACATCACCTTTGACCTTGATATGTGACCTTTGACCTCATAACAATGAGGGGCTCCATAAACCAATTTGGTTCCAATTGAACTTCAACTTCACTTTTCAATGAGGTCAATTTTACATTTTGACTATTTTTACAACTGTACCTCACATGACCCCTTTGACCTGGTATGTGACCGTTACCTAATCAACAAAGGAGGATCATATGTTGCACTTATGACTCAAGTTTTGGTTCCAATGAACTTCAACTTTTCACCTGATGTCCATTTTTCATTTTCATCAGCCTATTTACAACGTGACCTCACATTACCGTTGACCTCAGTATATTGTACCTTTGACCTCATCCACAAATGGTTGGGGGGTTGCCATGTTGCACCTGTGACCCAAGTTTTGGTTTAAATCCATGAAGTATGCGGATATTCAAAACAACAATGTTAAACCTTTTTCACCAACAGACATCAACAAACACAGCCACCAACTAGCCATGCAGTAGACATTGCGAACAAGACGGCCTGGTATAACATATGAATGACCTTTGACCCCATGTCCTAATAACTTGAACCAATGAGTCAAGATGTCGATTAAAAGTATTTATATGTTAACACGTTACCAGGATCATTATTGTTGAAAGTTTTTCAAACTCAATCCAAGCATGTCATTAATTTGACCTTTTAACCGCTATATAATAATGGTGACCACCCTGGGTCACGTATGGGTCCAACTGTACTTGTTTTGGCATTATGATTTCACTGCTGACTGGCATTATTCCTGCCAATTTTCAGCTCATCGGAGCTTGTTTGTAATTTGACCTTGGGGTCAATAATCCCTAGAACCTACCTACCTTTAATGTTACCTCACTGTAGCAACGGGGGTTTATCTGTGCTCTATAGGCTGAATAAACGCCAAGTTGGCTTATTTTTAGCATTTTTACACATTTTGGACCATTGACACCCTTAATGACCTTTGACCCCAATAAAAAAACCTCATGTACACAGACCAAATGCATATGTTCCAGTTAAATTAAAAAAATCTACATAAAAAAAATAAAAAAAATAAAAAATTCTAAGTTTTATTTAGCTCAAACTGGAAAGCCCCTGTAAATGACCTTTTACCCCCAAAATAAAAATACCTTGCAAACTGATAACATACATGCATCATCTTAAGGGTTATTTTTACTCTGCTATGTTTAAATTTTAAGATAAAAAATTTGAAAATGTTTAAATATTTTTTTGTTTTTGACCGAAGTGACCCCTTAATACCTTTGACTCCTTATTCTTCTGAAACCCTATACGTAGCAGGGGTCCAGTGTATCCTCTGAACAAGTTAAGTTTGATATCGGCCTAAATCCTCTAGAAAGAAGAATATTTTTGCCAATTAAATGACACATTTTTTGCTTTCAACTCGGAAATGACCCCCTTTAATGACCTTTTGACCCCATAGCCCTGAACACCCCTATACGAAGCATGGGTCAGTGGTTCGCCTGAAAAGGTTAGATGATATCGGCATAACTCTGTAGACTTAGAAGAAGATATTTTTTGGCAATTAAATGATTTATTTGATGCCTGTGGTCAGGTCCAAGGTCAACAGAGGTCAAATCATATTACATGAATACTCTGAGTCAGAATACAGCAAACATGAATAGCTAGATCGAGTTGCTGCCACATAAGAAGAAGAAAGAACCCATCAAAACAGAACAAGACGGCTGACTGCGGCTTGTAACCACTCACCGACAGTGGACAAATTGATACCTATGTGTCTTCCTTGCCTTAGGGTCAGGTGACACAAAAACTGCTGCGAACCTTTTATTGTAGCATACTCGGCTTTTCCGTGTAATTTTTACCTCTACTCTCACTCGTCACAAAATCAAAGTGCAATCCAGTCTATACTAAACCCAAAATCCTCCAAGTGAACACCTTTTTTTAAAAAAAAAACCAGGGTATAATTTTGAGGAGTAACACCCAACTCGATCGGAATTCCTGTGGACCATTTTTTAATATTATTAATTATTGTTTTGCTTACTGTTTTATGTATTGACGACACTATATGGGTTTCTACACACGTTTTGGATGTTAGCAATGACATTTAAGGTCTGACCTCGTAGTTAAAGAACCATGTCGAGGGTTTAGTTTTGTTTTTCGCATTGGTCCCATTAGTAGTAGAAGGATCAGGTTAGGTTCATTACTACGATCACCACTATAAAGGCCCACGCTTTTCAGCCAATATGGCCATTATCAAAAGAAAAATTGTATATAGTGCCATATCGTGGTCACACATGAAATCCTTATACCGTCACTTCACTTTCCGTTAAATCTGGGAACTTTGTCCACTGTTTGTTTATTATTTTGCAGCTAACGCAGCTACGTTGGTATTGAGTTGACTAAACCCGGCAAAACGGCGCAAAATGTAACTTGTGACAGCCAAATCATTCACAGAATGGTCTTAGCATTCGCCAATCTGACTCAAATCCTAAACACACAAATGAACTATTTAATTTAAATTGACATATCCCTAACTTCCCTACAAGCATGACTACCAACCTGACGATCACACCGGAAAAAGGGATGACTCGTTATTTTCTTGTTAATCTAGGGGCAATTTCCTCTTAAAACAAGGGCAGGGGGTCCGCTCCGTGATATTTGAAAAGTGGCAAAAAATGCAGTTAAGACTTAGGGATATAACCATAAGTTAAAAATGCACTAAAACAAAGGACTAGTTCTCATCCGCCATGTTATTCTTCGTGATAATGTTGTGGTCAACGTGCATCGAAGTGACGTACTTCTAAAGACTGGTCCGGAAGAATACTACCTTAAAAAACTGTAATTTTACACTAGCTGACCTAAACACTACTTTTAAAACAAAAAAGATGACAGAAATATATTCAATGAGGTGTAATAAAACACTATCCGGGATATGGAGCGAAATTTGGCCCTTGATCTTGAGAACCGCGGGCCTACTCTTTTCCCTCGACCTTCGGTCTCGTAAATAGTAGGCCTTTGGTTTCAAGATCAAACTATCTGGGGCGATATTTCCCACCATCTCCAACTTTATAGCAGTGTATTTTGTATAGCTCTTCTTGCAGAATCACGCATGGAACTCTCAATCTCAGCATCAAACACTAGAAGTTCTGAGAACCGGATTCTGGTATTCACAACGTATTGTTCACCAACACACCCAGTCAAATCTCGTTGGTCTGAAGCTATTTTTCAATTTCTTGGCAAATAACGTTGGTGGTCACTGCTTATATCAGCCCAGGAAGTGGGTTTTGCTACCCTTACCGACGACTTTGCAACGTCTTTTTATCAAGATTAAATCAATTTGGTTTCTAGTCTTTCCGTCAAGGGCTCCGCCTGTATGTGCGAGGCGCCTGGGCTGCTTGAGAGGTGTTGGCAACAACAAGCTCATTCCCAATTCAGAAATCTCCTCTCGTGTCCTCTCACCCAGACCAAATTTGCCAATTGGAACCTTTTCTTCATATGGCATGGCCCTCAATCAGGCGCCACTGACAGCACCAAACTCTATGTTAAACATAGATTCATTAAATACATCAGCGGCAAGTGCAGTGGTTGTCGGAGCCTGACCTGTAACGGAGATATTAATGGCCTAGCCTTCAATTGAAGAGATATCATCTGCCTGTCCCTGCACTGTTAAAAATGGTCTTAAAGAAACGTCGGTTTTAACCATCCAGCCAGGACTCAAACGGTGCAAATCACTTGTAAAAAAATAAACTCAAAACGTGCAATGACTGTAAAAAACGATGTTTAACTGTTGTGAGTCCCATCTACCATTAAAACGCCGTGATTTTAATTAACATTTTTAACAGTGTGATGGGAGTATACAGGGGTGGATCCAGATTTGAAAACTCAAATTACATCAGGGGCTGGAGGGCTGTAACTGGTCCAAAATAGCTCAAAATATGGCTGATTTGAAGAATTTGCAGAATTAACCGGGAGGCGCGCGTCCCCTCCTGGATCCGCGCCCTTGTTATAACCAGGAACACGCTTGGCATCCAGTCAGTCCCCCGGGTCACATGACACAATTGATAACAGTATAAACTGTTGTACAGGTCCTAAGGCAGATTTTGCACAAACCCAAAATACCAGCGTCCTTGCTCTTTGTTGATTCCCCACACAGAAAACGGTGCAAAATCATGATGGTTTTCGCCATTTTAAAGAAAGTATAGGGGAATTCAATGTTCAAACTGGCAATCTATAACCGTGGTCTTTGCTTTCCAACAGATAAGCTTCACGTGCACAACTTTTTTACAGATAAGATGTCCCTTTAGATTTTGGTCATTTAAAATGATGTGGGTCCTCCTGACTTTGTCAAGACCAAACGCATTATTTAAACAACGATTTTTTTCACTTTTCATCCTTGTGTGTCAACCCCCAAAAATATCATTATAATTATAAGATAACCCGCTGAGGTCTGAAGTAGCTTAAGAAACTTTCTGCAATATTTGTAAAATGGAAAAACGATTTACGAGCCCAAAACGAAGTTGTTTCAAACGTGTTCTACCACGGGAGAGGTCAGAGCGCGCACCATTGTTTTTCATGTGAAAAAGAAATAAAGCATGCCAGCGTGACCTCTGTCTCACTGAATATGATGATTTGCGATGAGGGCTACTTCATTGCCAGAGAAATAACTGCATGGCCTTTCAGCTGTTGTGAAATGGCCCTTTCCTGTCCATCTTGTTTCTAAAACCGACCCTGCAAAGCGATCCATTTATTTATAAATTCCTAGTGAGGCTGGTATTTCAATGTGTCGATTCCTATATTATAATGTAATTTTGTTTTGGACATACTAATCAAAATGCTTGAACAAACTGATTAAAATCATTAAATCTCTCTTATATAAAACTCAGATCATTTGTGCACAGCTCATCTATGGTTTTTGTAAGGATTTTATTTCGGACCTCTGACGTCACGAGACGTCATAACAATCAGCACCATTCTTATAGTTCCCCTGAACCAATCCAATTAACTTAAACAAAGGGATCTGCAACTCTCACTGTATCCTTTTAAGTACCTGATATAACATTCTAACTACAGAGACATGATCTATATTTACAAGTGTTTTTTTCTATTGGTTGGCTGCCAACTGACGTCACGTGTTTATATCATCTATGGCTGTGACAGAAATGTATAGTATTCCCCATTTGGTAGTCGTTTCCAATTACTGTTATGTAGTTGTAAACATTGTCTTATACCCAACCCTACTTACTTTGAAAACAGATGTGAAAATTTTTAGGCACATAGCATAATAGCCTCTATAGATTATGATAGGAACCAAACAAACCAATCATCCACTACATATTCTAGACAAATAACCAAAGGCATTGGAAGTAATCCGGGGAGAATCCTCACTGAACAATACCAAGTCAACTATAATAATATATTTATAGTTTAATGACCGTCTTATACCATAGGGTACCTTTTACTACGAACAACCTATAATCGTAGCCTGTTTCAAGGCGTCTGAATCTGCATATATCGCCAGCGAACTACCGTAAAGCATTAATTTTGACTCAAACGTTTTTATAGCCATAGCTATTTTAGTATCCCGGAATCCAACACAGGTGGTGCGGTTTAGCTCGCCAGCTGGTCAGACAGCCTGTACTACTGCCTGCCGGTTTTGTTATTATTCAGTACAGTTTGTGGTTTTTCGTGATTGCAAAATTTCTTCGCGGGGGGTTTTGTTTGTCCATATGGGCGTTTAGGAGTTAGGGGAATAGAGGTGGCAATATCATGACCTCTATCCGTACTGACATGTTTTCGGGCGACGGTGTTGCCCAATGCGTAACGAGCTATTGGGTGTCTTTGTAACTGGGCAGATTACGTAACTGGGTAGGGCCATCAGATTGTATTTAAATACAGGAATAAACCTCACCCAGCTAGGGTTTTGTTAGACGAAACGAGATACCAATAGCTGTAATACGGGAAAAGTAAGAAGAACATATAACTTTGGAAAATATGAAAGTCTGTCTGGCACGGAGACCCGATGTTGCGTGTAGCCCCAGATGAGGGTCAAGTTACTGGGGGTCAAATATTGAACTGCTCTAAAGCTAATGAAATATATCTCAAATTATTCCTAGATTACCATGAGTAAAAAAGGTCCAATTGGTCACATGTGTGTGTGCTTTCCTTTCCAAGATATTTGGAAAATACCTAAAGGGTCATTTGTTATTCAGGAAAGGTCAAACAATTGTAATACAAAGATTTCTTTGTAAAAATGTTAAAAAACAGATTTAATTATACTATTTCAAAATATGTTTTTATTTTGCATAGGGTTTGGTTCCCTTTCATAGGGAGGGGTATAATCCGGCCGTCCCCATAGAGTCTACAGGGAATTTTGTAACCCCTCCATTATCCAACGGAGATCCGAAAGGGCAAAAGCATTTCATATTTGGATTCGTACATGAAACATTTAAAAACAAATTTCCAAACAAATCTGGGTACTTCAACGGGTGACCTTTCTTGAATAAACAAATGACCTTAGTTCTATTTTCCCAATATCTTGGAAATGAAGCACCACACGCGTGTGACCACTTGACTTTTTTCACTCCTCTTACCTAAGGAATAATTTGAGCTATATTATATATTTAGAGCAGTTCAAACCTTTGACCCCCATAGTAATTTTACCCCTCTCCGGGGGCTACCGCAACAACGGGTCCCCGCAGAACATTTCATATTATGCCAAAGTTTATATTTTTTCCTCCCCTGATTTTCCCATGTTCAAATATTGGTATCGTTCGTCTAACCACAACCTTCTGGGCTATGCTCGAGAAGAACAAGACGCTAGACCCCCTCCTGTGACGATTCGTGGACGTTAAGATTTCTATTATGGGAGGAGATGGTGTGTGGTTTTGACTGTTAACGGTATAATTCCGTAAGCGGGAGTGATTCGTGCACAATAATATGTATGAAATAGAGTTCTGAGACCATTTTTTCATTACCTAATACGGTTTTGCAATGGGCGTCCGGCCTAAGGCCCGAAGGGGGGTTGGCATGGGCGCCGTGCTAAGGCCCAGGGGTAGATTTCTGAGATCATTTTATTCCCCCCATTTGTAAAAGGTTTATGGGCTAGCTAAGGCCTCGGTGGGGGGGGGGTCAACACCAATGAATTTATGACGGGGGATGTCCCGTCGGAGAGGGGACCATAGCCGAGCGTCTTGACCAAGACTTAAACTATCGTTTCGACAATCGTTGCTTTTTTTTTTTTTTTTTTTTAAACGAATATTTCAAAAATAAAATGTGACAGGTGTACACAAAACAGATAAAAAACACAAAAAACAAAGCCGTAAAAATCATAAACTCAAATAACTGTGTGTACACGTAAAATCATACACAAAAAAAACAGGATTAGTAGAAAACGAAATACTTAAAATATTAACTGAACTAAACTAACGTCCCTATTATCATTGATGTTAACCCACTTTTTACAATACATACGTTTCATTCACTATGCTTTTACCTATGCTTTTAATTATCCCATCCAATATTGAAACTCCTGTCCCAAAGTTAGGAGCTGAAGTACATTGACATGATTGAAGGATTAGAATTCCAAGCTGGTCCGATCTTGAAATCACAAAAAAATTCCGTAAATTTACGGAAATTTCGGGTCAGCATTATTTTCCAGACCTTTTTAGGGGTAATTTACAGAAATTTCTGTCATAACGGAACTTTTGACAGTATTGTAAACGAAATTTGTCTCATATTACGGAAAAAATGCTTATTTTAACAGAATTTTCCGTAATTTTATAATTAAACGAAACGAAAAAAAAAGTCCGGAAATCTTGCTGCCAGAAATTTTGAAATATTTCCGTAATTAACTTTTTATGTTTGTTGTTTTTTTATTGTTATGGTTTCTCAAACAGATTGTTCGCGTGTAAATTACGACCATCTGTGTTTCTCGTTCTTATTTACCGGACATTTTACAGGTACCTATAAAGGTTTTGAATACATCCAGGTGAGTCTTTTTATCACAAAGAAGGACGATTTGCATATGTATTGTTTTAATGTTTAAAGAAAGCAGTGCAAATTTGTTTGAACGTAAATTCTGTTAATAATGGAATTCTGTAAAACATGACATACAGGAATTATTGTAATCAGACTTTTTCAATCAAGGTGGTTTGAACTGTCTCCTGACTCTGACCCATTCTAATGCTTTTTAATCAGGTGCAATACCTGTCCAAAAATTGAGTTCATTCCATGCGATCTTGTTACTTGATATGATATCAGAACGACATCGTGATTCTTTGGAAGCCGCTTGAGAATGTCGATATGTCATTTCCGTCTTCTACTTGCAGAGATGGGGCACTATCATGTCGGACGACTACCCGTGCATTATCACGATCTAAAAGAGCTCCACTTCCGGGCTTTAAATTACGAGAAATAAGCGAACCAGAACATAGATCAATATAGGAAATTCGGAGCTAGAAGTGTACGTTTGAAAGCATAATATCCCATTTTTTGAAGAGCGCCCGCCCCCAATTTTTCAAATTTTGGGAGTTTTACACTGTACTTGGAACCTGCAGTAACTTCATTTGTAATGGTTAAATCTCGAAATGTCTATGTGTCGCTAATGACGGATCCCACAGCGACGAGCCTACGCGTACCCCTTTACCCCCCCCGAAAATAGAATTAAGAGTTTTTCGAAAACACAAAGCTTCACGGTATGTATTGACATATAGATGGCCGTCAAATTTGTTTAGAAACCGAAAAAAGCATGATGCAATTGACCTACAGAAAGGGCGCTATAGTGGTTGAAAGAAATAATGAAGCAATCAGAGATACTGTAAAAAGGGTATTCAGTGGACAGCCGTTATACTAAACTAGATATTTTAAATACTTATCAACAACCCACCACAAAACTTTCTATTTCCTTTTTATTATGCGGCACTATGAACATCTCTAATAATACGATAAAGTTACGTATAATACACGTCACAATCACATGTATAGGGCTACTACATCGGCTCAACCACACCAGTCACTTCCGGTTTGGCAAATGGACGCGCTGTTGTGCAAATGGACGCCGGTCCCCGTATGGGGTCTTGATAAGAAGATATTAATCTGAATGTTACAAAATTAAACTTAAAATGAACCGAGCAAGCCTTTTGGATGATCGAATTTTTTGATTTCACATTCACCCAAATCAACCGACCATATTCGTCTCACGTCCGTTTCCTACGGTCCATGAGCGATTTTTTTTTACGTCCATTCCTGCGTCCATTCGCTACTTCTGACATCCATCTCCGGCATCCATCGGCTATTTCGACGTCCCTATCCGGCGTTCATTGCGCTATTTCTGACGTCTGCTTATACAATGGACACGTCCATTGCCCTACGTCCGTTACGTTACGTGTTTTTTGTGGTTCTAGCTAATTGACTATTTTCCTCGTGAAAAGGAGGGACATTTCTTTATTGTGTTTGTGTCCTAAATCTGATCTGGTAGCGTCCGTCGATTTCTATGTATTTATAATGGTCAGGGAGCATAACCTCTCAGAAGGAATGGAATCATCGGCACGTCCAAAAAAACTTAATGGACTGAATAAACAATCCTCTATAACTAAAATGAAATTTCCATATAATTAGAACCCCTCTTCCCCAAGAACACAATGCCGCTTTGCACTCGGAATGTGCATTTTATTAATTGCACATAACTAGTGCCTCGGAAGATTTTCATGATGGGGCCCGCGAAGCGCCGAGTGGGGAGGTGGGATGGGCAGTTGCGGCGCCAGCGAAGGGGACGTTTCCCCCCCATTTTTTTCTTTTCTTCCCCAGTTTGCTGCCTGTTGGGCCCCCCCCCCCCCGAATAACGTTTTGCCCAAAAAAATTTCGTAATAATTGGTCAATACTATACTTTGTGGTGCTCATGGGCCGATCCCCTTTTTCAGACTGGAGGTGATGGTAAAAAAAATGGGGGCAACCGGCAACGCATCGAGCCGAAATGTTCGTTTATTCAGTACTATATGCGTGTCGGTACAATCACAAATCCGTAGGCTGCCTTTATCTGCAGCAGTCTCAAATGATGCCTTTGTAGTAGATTTTGCAACACAACATATCACATCCTTTGAGAGCTGCGTAGTCAAGGTCTGTGAATGGCTGACTTTTGGTGACGTCTAGATGCCTTGACCGCCTTTTATGCTGTTGTCCTAACCTATAACACAGCTATTACAAGGCCCTCTTTTAAAATGTTCACTATATCACAATGACCCCCCCCGCCCCGTTTTCCTTCTTTCCTGCTCTCCACTTTTATTAATCACATAGTTCACATAAATTATCCACTCTTTTAATAATTTGAACATACCAATCACAATTTCCCCGCAGCCTACTACATTTTTACATTTTTAATTTACATCACGATCAGCATTTTATAATTGCATGGCAATTTTAACTCTGGAAAAGAGGCATTTCCGATTTTAACTTCAGGTTGTAACATCATTGGCCCCCTAATTAAAGGTTTATACTGGATGACCCTATTTTATTCAGCTTGTGTACCGAATGTCCCCGGATTTTTGTTACCTTTAGCTGAAAGGACCTCATTTTCAACTGTCCGGGGCACATTACCCCCATCACTTCATATGGGGGTGCCCCCTGGCACTAGATGTGTTTTAATAACATACATAACATTTATTTCTATCCCCCACTCATACATCATATAAACATATCACATACATAGTAAATAATGTAATTGTATATATACATGTATGATGATGTGAAAGATGATGAAGAATAAGCCTAGTAATGGCCTGTCACGTCCCAGACTCTATTTCTATTTGTTTATAGTTTGATATAAGTGACTTTTTATATTAATGTTTAAAAGAATTAATATTTTTGAGTTTTTGACATTAGGTGGAATGGTGTTCCATTGTTTAACACCAAGTTAAGATTGATTTACCACTTTTTTTTTTAAATCAAGTTTAATATTAGGTATTTGGAAATCTGAAGCATGTCTTGTAGGATAATTGTGGTTTTCACCACATTTGTTACAACATTTTTGTCATATGGGAGGGTAACAGTTATTGCTACATTTTGTACATGAAATGGACAATATTAAGTTTACACAATCCATTTTTTTTAGTTGATTGGTATTTAACACATCAAAGGATTAGTTGCACTTCTGTATTCACTAGTGCTCACTGCTCTCAGTGCACGCTTTGAAGAATATCAGTTTGTCCATTTCAGAATTGCATGCACTGGCCCTAGCAGTGATACATATGTAATGTGTGAGAGAACAGCGTGTTATAGAGACTAAAGTACAGTTTAGGTAGACATGTTTTACTTTATATAAAATTCCAATACTACTAGAACATTTCTTTCCCTAATTCCCCTCAAGTGATGTTTCCAGGTAAGATTTTTGGTCAATAGCTGACTCCTAAAAATTTAAAAGCATAACTTGATTTATTAGTATCATCGATTGAGATATTCAATGTTTATTTAGTTTATTTTGTTTAATTTTTGAGTGCCAAAAAGCGATGGGTTAGTTTTCTTTAAGATTTTAGTGAAAATTTTATTTGACTTGACCAGATTTTAGTTTACTAATACCATTCTTCATAATTGTATTTAGTTTATTAATACCTGATGTGATTAACGCCACTGGTATCATCTGCATATAATAGAATAGACGACAAATCGTGAGCAGCATTTGGAATAAATCATTAACTTCAAAAATAAAAAAAGTAAAAAAGGTCCTAAAATAGAGCCTTGGGGGCATACCGGTTTCGAGATATTTTTGGTGGTAAATTTGGTGACGATTGTAATCAACAAACTGCATTCTGTTGTGAGGTAATTTTTTGAACCAATCCAAGACAAGACCTCTGAAGCAATAGTGATACATGTATCTAAGAGGATGTCATGAGTTATGGTGTCAAATGCCTTGGAAGGTCCAAAATACCCCAGCAGTTGTTTGAATTAGTATTAGAAGCTTGAGTAATTTAATGCACAGCTTTGTTATACCCATACTTGTGGAGTGTTCGGCGGTATCCGAATTGGTTGTTCAAAGAGTATATTGTGTTTGTCTATAAATGAGATACATCTTATTAAAACAAGACGTTCTAAAATTTTTGAAAAACCTGTAGAACTGAAATTGTCTGTAGTGTTGAATTTGTCTTTACTATCTTTTTTTATGAATAGGAATTACCCTGTTACCCTTGCTTTTTTAATTTGACAGGTACTATGTCCTGTTGTTAGTGACATGTTGTACATACTGGTTAGGGGCATGCTTACTTCACTAGCAATGTTTTTCATAATTAAAGGCTGGAATGCCATCGTGACCTGGACTTTTTTTAGCATTTAAATTAGTCTTTAATTACTTTCAATCTATAGAAAACCATGTTCTGCCATGATGATGGCACGTAGAAATTGCGTTGTAAATTTATGTAGAACATAAGAATATGGTCAGATGTCATTATTGAATTGATTTGTAAAAAGGCAGCAAGACACCAATTTAAGTCGAAAGCTGTACACAGTATGATACTTGTAATAGAATAAAAAAACCAACAGTTTAAAATTATTGCCCAACATGCCAATGATTAATTTCCTACTAATAAAAAAAATGTAAAAAACAGTAACCAATACAACCCAAACCAGGCTACGTGACAGTGCCATGATGGATTAAAATTGAGATAGGAATGCACAGTTTGATGTAACTTAGTGCAAAGAAGTTTGTGGAATTCGGTGCAAACTGCTTTCACGAATTTTGCCTTGCGAAATGATGATGCTATGTCATGTAATGAGGTATGTTTTATCCTCCCCGCCCACACAGCCATGTCTTGTGCACGGTCAAATAAGTTGTGATAGATCTGTCCAACAAATTATATTCTGTCCACAATTATTACAGTCCCAGTTCCCCGCAAATAATTGTGGCCAGCGGAAACATGGCTATGCACGTAGCAATAATGCGTAGATATATGGCGGTATTATTATGCGCAGCTCTGGACATCTGTCGAATAGATGCAATCACTCACATGCCGTATCTGTGCTGAACGCTTAATTTTAATGTATGTACGCGTAGATATCTCTAATACGCTGGCCACGATTCGTTGTGGAAACTGTAATCGGATTGTAGCTAATCTTTACTAAGTGAATTGTCAGTGTGAGTATGGATAGGATGGAGTTAATTAGTCTTTGCATAATCATGGGAAATTGGGGTGATGGCATGGAATTAAAGCTAATGCTCAGACATAATGTTTGGGGTCTAGATAGCATAACCTTCCACTTTTGTCTTTTACAACATGTGGTCATTAGGCAAAGGAAAAAAAGTTTTCTCAAAGATTTTATTGTTTTCCATTTTGTTTAAAGGTGCTTGTTCCGATTTATGAGTAGTGTGTTTTTCTCTCTGATATGAGAACCTGGCACTTGCACTTACACCACACAAGTACGTGGGAAACAAACTTGAACTTGCGGTTTTGATGGTAGATGCAATAATGCATGTTGCAAGCCTATTCCATATTGTGCTAATTGGATGGTTTAACCATAACATCGGTCCTTTTGTTTTACATGTAATATTAAATGTTATTTATGGCTCAAATTTTCAGGAGACATGACAAAATACGGCTTTCATCTGATATCAAAATCTATACTCCTTACCGGGTATATCAGGGGGTCCCAAAGACGATCGAACCACGCACCTTTAAAATGATCTTTGCGCATTATTTTTTTTAAGGTGTTTACCCCTTTGAAATGTTTATTTCAGAAAAAAATGAAAAAATCAGGCCGAAAATTTTTTTTAAAAGTGGTAAAAAAATGTATAAACTTTTTAAAAAATTCTGCATTGCATTCGCATTTGCATTTTTCACATTTCTTCTGAGACACTTTTTTTTTTTTTTTAATTTTTTAGTTTTTTTTAAATCAAATTTGTCATTCGATAATTACCACATGTTAAAGACAAAATGTGGAGTTTGTATAAATGCTTTGCAGAACTAGGCAATAAGTCTAACTTCGTTACATAAAGCATCAACTATGTACCCCTTGAGTCAAAAGGGTTTCTGCAGGGTGTTTTGAGTTAATCACATGGCTTATGTTAAAACTAAGTATAATCGCTAGAAAAGTTTTTTGACTAAGTAAATGTACATATCCGCGCTATCATTGTATCCTCCCTAGTGTGTGGGTAGAAATTGCGTACATAACGCTGAAGGTCTAAAATGCTGTCCAAAATGACTCATTAAAATAAATTCCAAATTGAGGCCTGATTTCCTTAAATACAACATTGAGGGATATGATTCCTCTTATACCCCTACTTTCTCTCTAAAATTTTCTTAAAATAAACAAAAATCGGAAATTTTCACACTTACATATTGCGTAACAGGCTCGCGCTCAATTATGCGCAAAGTTACATTCTTGTTTATAACAAACATGCAAGTTTGGGCCCCAAAGACACTTTCTTCACAAAATATTATTTTTTGGACTTTTTCTAATAGCAAGAAGCTGTTTTCAACATTGACACATCTAATAAAAAATTATAGCGAATCGCTTACACTTCGAACAGCGGCCCTCACAAAGTCGGAAAACATCCATTATATCCTCCTTTGAGGGGTCAAAAGTTCATGTGGGTCATATTTGAAAATTTTTTTAAAGTGCATTTTTTGATACTTCTAGGGTTTGGGCTACAACGCTCAAACAATGCCTACACTTTTTATAGGTCCGTCATATTCAAACGATATGCTGAAACTTCGCTATTTTTTAATGTTAATATTCGTGCCAGGTTGCCGAATTTTGGCAGTCTTGCAGCCCATCAATGTCTTAAAACCCCAGAAGCCCTAGTTTGTTTACTTTCATTAAAGACAATGTGCTACTTATTTTTAATTGTGAGGTGGCACTATTTATCAATGAACTTACCTGAAATTTGTGAAATTAACCAGGTAATTTTTTGCATCGTATTTTTGTGTACTTTACATGATAGGCTATCACACAATGATAAACTAGCGTGTTCACAACGTAAGTGTCTTTTTCCAGCCATAAAATATCACTTTGTGAAAAAAAAAACCCTGCAGCACAGAATACAACTCTGACCATAATTCTTTATGTGGTCAAACTATTATGTTTAGAGTAGCATACTCCAGTGTTCAAATTCAGCTACCCCTGCTGCTCATGTAATGTGACATTGTAGTGGCAAATACCTTGTTATAATTTTTAAAAACTTTTGTCACATTTTCCATAATTTTAATTCACAATATTCCAGAATATCCAATGAAATTAATGTTTTAGGTTGAACTATATGAACATTTTTTTAAAAGTGTCACAATTGGTTGAATTGGAAGGCACTTTTAAAAATGGGTGAAAATAATTGGAGTGCTAAATTATGGTACTGCGTCCTTTTACAAGGCTATTCTAGTCATTTTGCACTTATTAACACGGCACTACAAGAAAAAGTAACTGGTAGCAACACTTCCTTTAAAAACCCTAACAAACCAATTTCCTTGGGTTTTCATGATTGAGCAACCAAATTTGCCAATTAGTGTCCTTCTGGGCATGTAGGCCCAAGGAATAGGTAGGCATTATTTTATTTTCTGTAAATGTAATTTTCACATTCACTGTATCAGACATCTACATTTGAATGCATCTTAATTTTTGTTTGTACCAATGTGGCTTTTTTTTGTCAGAATTGGTTTTGTCATTTTATTATAGGTTTATTACCAATTTGCATACTATATACATCACATTATAAATTAAACTTGCTTGCTTTGAAACCCATACTGAGTAAATCTCGTAAACCAAATGACATGCAGTTGCTTTGCCTGGGATTTGATTGCCTTCTGATTACTCATCAAACAATTACTAACATACTCAGGGGGGGGACTACTGGGTCAATCATATGGCCGGTATTCACACAATAACTTAAAATCTGGCGTAACTCTTAGTCCAGGACAAGTCCAAATCTTAGAAGGACCCCTTTAATTTTTTTTAAAGACAGAATTGAAAGAGAAACAATTTGAAATAGGTAAGTTCTCAGCTTTGAAGTGTCTACTACTTGTACTTTCTCTAAGTATTTTCAGCAGAAAAAGGCTATATAGGCTTATTATATACCCATAAAAATATTATCTTTGTCATTTGATTGGTGGATACTATATCACATGACATAATATATGGAGACTCAGTTTCCCCAAAAATTTCACAGGAGGGAAAAGTTCCCATAAAAAAGCTACTATTTTCCCCCGTCACGGGGAAATTAGTTCATTTTTATGGAACTTTTTTTCCTGCAAATGGTATCTTTGCTCGCCCATTCCTCACGGTGATTGACCTCTAACACTGCATCTTCTGCTTGAATTTCGTGTTTACAATTCACCGTTGGGCCTATTTCTGTTGCATTTTTTACTATCCAAATGAGAAATATCAATGCTGTAGATAGAGTAAATACCGTAAAACCAATCTATGTCTAGAGCAGTTCGAGATATTCGTGGGAGAGAGCCGCGATTGGATTGAAGCCATGACTAGACTGCCTTCTTGGTTTCTTCATTGAAAATGTGAATGATTGCGGTGCATGGGGGCAGCCTATCTTGACGAGACTTGGCCAGTTTTTTTTCAAATGTGAAATATTTTTATATGTTATATAAAACAAATATTGACTGCTCTATATTCGTGAAATGGTACAAAATACCTCCCCTCGGTGACTGGAGACCGTGGGCCTACTATTTTCCCTCGACCTTCGGTCTCGGGAAAATAGTAGGCCCACGGTCTCCAGTCACCTCGGGTAGTTATTTTGCACCATTTCCCTCATGAGCAGTCAATATTTGTATACTATAGAAAAGAAGATAAATTTTTAGAGGTCCTTCTAGTAGGACTTAGTCCTGGACTAAAAATTAAGCGAGGATTAAATTCTTTGTGAATACCGGCCTTTTGTGTCTACATGTAGGTAACTATGCCCCTCAAATTGGCTTGTAAGGCATTGGTATCGTATGTCACATGGTTACTGCAGTACTATAGAGACCAAGACATAAAACCATATACCACTTATATACAATATATCATAGTGTATTTGTTGGTAATCTGGGCAACACTGCGGTGACCATCTTGGTTTAATCTGTGCCCAGTTGCCAATGTTTTAATAATGTAGTATTTGTAGGTATTGTGTACAAATTAAAAGAATTGATTTCTAAATCCAGAATTTGTATGACTCCAAGATTACATTTTCTTCCTGTATGCCTGTTTATAACCACTAACATTTGCCTAAATTTATTTTAATGAGTTGGTTTAGTTCACTTATGTCTATCATGCTCTCCATCCAAAGAAACAGGGAGGTGTTGTAAATTACCAAAGTCAACCGTTCTAGCATCAGATCAGAGGGAAAACTCGCCACGCCAAGGGGCGGGATCAGGTAGTAAAATTGTGGTAAATCAGAGAGAACAAGAAGCAAGAGAGGCCAGATACGACCCACGAGCTCCCACACATCGCTCGTAATAATGTGGGGTAATGCTCAGCAGTGGCAAGCTCAATGGGGTGTACAAGCCCAGCTGCAGTATCAAGCCAACGAAGGTAAGGTTAAACTTGTTTGAAATTTATTGTAAGGTAGAGAATAACCGATATGATCGGTATTTTTGAAATCGGGTCGATTATAACCTTAACAGTATCTGATCGGTATCGGCAAAATTCTCAAATTTTACCCATTTTCTATACCGATTAAATTAATATCAAAGAGCTCCAAACTTGGAATTAAAATTGTTCCAATCTGATGGCCAAACAGTGAAAATAAATCGAAACTGAAACAATCAAGTTATTATTTTATGTACACAAATTGTGTATGTTGTTCCTAACTTACTATTTCACCATTTTAGTGATTTACCTAAATCAATCTGCTACTTTCTGCCAGCTTCTGGCTGTCGAAAACGGCGATGATAACGCCAAAAATATAAACAGAAAAAATCGGAATCGATATGAACCGATTTTGAAATATTAAAATCTGTAATCGGTATAACAGATACATTTTGTATTAGGGTGATCGGTTAGACACTATTGTAAGGACACAAAAATGTTATCTGAGGAAAAGTTGTGGCTTGAATTCCACTGTATATAGATTGTACAAGAAACGAATGCATGGAAGTTGGAGTATAATTTCCAAGAGTTTTTATCAAATACTAAATAGTGGGTTGTTTTCAGTTAAAATACTTAGTGTTGACAAGATGATTTAGCTAAAGCATTCAAACCCTCAGCTTTCCTGGTGATGTGATTACTTTTTAAATCTTATTGCAATAGTTGTCAATGTAAGCACAGATGCATCTGTCATTACAAGTTTATACAGAAGACCAGACTTAAAGCGGCACTGGTATATTTTCACAAAATATGAAATTTTCAATTTGCTCACAAATGATAGTCTAGGCCATTGGAAGCATGTATTTTACACACAAAAAATACCCCAAAACAGATAGGGGCAAAAAAAGAGAGGCAAAAGACATCCAGGTAATTTGTAGGCTAACTTTTAAGTTTGCCGTAACTTTAATCAACAAATGTGTAGTACACATACACTCGTACTCATTGATATCAAAACCACAAAAAGATGCCGTAGGAATCAACTCCACCGTGGGTTTTCTTGCGTTTAACACCATTTCCGTCGTCTGCTGAATAAAATGACTCCAGAGTAATTTTAATATAAAATCATTCTGTTTACCCATAAGGGCACTGATTTGGGCTTAATCATTTCAGTTAAGGGCTAATATATAAACTCTGCAACCATGTAAAAATATCATTGAAAAATCTTGAGGGTGCACTATTTTTCAAATGTGCCAGTGTCTCTTTAACTAGCTGGACCTATTTTTGCAGTTGAACTTGTAGGAGTGGAACTTAGTAAACTGGTGCTAATGTTGTGTGTCATCTCTAATGCTTCTTTCTGTTTGTATCACTAGGTACTGATTGGGCAGCCTTGGCACAGGAATGGATTCGACAGAGGGATGGAGCAGGAAGTCCCCCAGCCCCACAGGAATCAAATGTCCCACCACTGCCACCAGATCAACCCAACAAAGTGCCGCCCCTGCCAGGAGATCACAACCGGCAAGGGGAGGCCCCTCCTCCACCTCTACCAATGAATGGCAGAGATAATGAGAAAGGTTTGTATGCATGCTTGTCCATCACTAAAACAATAAGATATGACATAACAGTGACACAAAATACAGCACTGGTGACACATACATTGTTTCATTGATATTGAGTGAGCCTGGTATGACAACCACCACTGGCACAGTGCACATGCATTTGTTCAAAATAAAACCCCAAATATTGAAACGAATTAAAGTATATAACAATCATTTACAGATTTTGTTAAAACACTCTAACATTGTATATTTCAACAGTAGTAGCCAACATTCGACCACCTCTCCTTCCAGATCCGGAGCCCAATCGTCACACTTCGGGTGCACCCGTTCCTCCAGATCGGCCACGGCCACCGGGTGGCCCGCCACCATCAGGTGGACCACCACCGCCAGGTGGCCCACGGCCACCGGTTGGCCCACCTCCACCAGGTGGACCACCACCCCCTGGTGGACCACCACCTCCGGGTGGACCACCACCTCCAGATGGACCACCTCCAGGTATGCAGTTTGACTGGAATTGGCAGCAACAGCATCCTCCTCCTCCTCCCCCAGGACATTGGCCCCCACCAGGTAAGGCTAAACATGGGATGTATTGTAAGCTCACATTTACTGTAATTGCAAATTTAAAAAAAAGTAAAAACAGCCTTAGTGCACATTTTAGTAGATGGCCCTTGCAGGTTACAAGTGCAGTTTTGGACAAACTGTTTGCTTTTATAATTGTGGGCCGCCAGCTATAATAGCTGGAAGGGCCGCTTTGTTTTCTGTTGTCACACTGTCCAGGTGTATGGATATTTGTTTCTATTAAGCCAATTCTTGAATTATCACAGGGTGCTACAGTTTGTAATATCAGCTTGTCGATATTTTCAATCCAAAGCCATCCAACCTAATGACTGATATGAGTGACAAACATGTTGCCAGTTGACATGAGCAGAGATATTTACCACCAATAATATTTTATTTTCATCCATAATTAGGTATGCCACCAATGCCACCTCTACCCAGTGGTGGACCTCCAGGCATGATGCCGGCGCCTCCAGATGTCAAACCGCAAACATTTGACTACGGGCATGGCAATCCGCCAGGTGCTGTGCAGACATTTGAGCATAACCATGGCGGTGGCAGACCCCCACCACAGACCTTTGAACATGGCCACAGAGGTTCGGGAGGTGACAACTTCGCACAACCCCAGAGTTTTGATTATCACCATGGTGGTGACCAGTACCAATATCAACAGGTGAGATTGGAAAAGGTTAATTGAATAGTTAGGGGGACTGTGGTTTGATATGAAGTCCCGTGGGATTTCAATGATTAAAGCATCACACCTATTTAGACACCTTGAGTAGGTCCCAGAGAACAAGAAAAACTTTGATGGAGAATTCCCAGGGGTGGCAGATGGCAGCCATCTTGATTTTCAAAATGGCCGCCATTTTGGTATATTTTCAAATCATAACTCGAGTTGTGAATGTGCTAGGACGCTAGTTTTGGTGCCGAAACTTGTATGTTAAACACCCTGGAAAGGATAAGGTGAACATTAAGACCGGCAGCCATTTTGTTTTTCAAAATGGCTGCCAATTACCATGTTTATTGTACATTTTCAGCAGAAATTTTAGTGGTGAGTTTCATACAAATTTAATTTTAGTGGCACAGTCTCCATTTAACTAGTCAAGGTGTATATAAAGATGTTTGGATTTGTTAAGAGTAGTAATATAGTAATTCTTCCTTTCCATCTTGTATAATTTGTATTTCAAAATGGCTGCCATTTTGACACTGTAAAAGTCATTTTTGTGTAACTTTATTTCAATACAAGGTATTCATAGGGCATTTAGACCTGAATGCTATGGTGCATTTGGCTTCGACGAGTCAGCGATATCAACACGGTCAGGCAGGTATTTTACTCGTACATCTAAGTGCCGGTGTGAAAGCAGGTATAGTCCGGTGGGAGCCATAGTCCGGGGCTCCATAGACGATAACAGAATAAAGCTTGAAACTAATGTTGCGTGAAGAGTCAACTGAATCGATTGCCCTATTGTTCACCATTGTTCCCGTACTATGAGTACGCGGCCCGGACAATGGTTACTTCTACACCGGTGTAGAAGTTTTTATAGTCTGCCGGACTCATAGTCCACCCACAATGGTAAAGAATAGGGCAGTTGATTCAGTTGACTCTTCACACATTATTCATTGTCGTCCATGGAGCCCGGATTATATCTTCTTTTACATCAGTGTAAAAAATCCGTGCTCCACAGACAACGGAATAAAGCGTGAAACTAATGTGGCCTGAAGAGTCGACTGACCTTATATTCTTCACCGTTGTACCGGTGGAGTATGAGTCCAGATGACTATATCTCCTGCCACATGTTAAACGCCAGTACTTTCAATCAAGGCTCACGATTTAATGCTTTGGGCACTGAATCGCAGTGATGTCACTGACCCGAGAAAGGTAAATGCACTATAGTATCCTTGTTCATAATCGTACATTGTATTGGAACGGGCCAAGTGGAGATGAATTCTACTTACAACATTACTAAACATCCGATTAAACTGTGTTAAAGAAAATAACAAAACACTGTCCTATGTACATAGAACAACCCATGATTACAC